>CALNHX010007852.1:0-68289 GCA_940337035.1 Agriotes lineatus | reverse complement strand
TGGAAACTTTTAAGCAATAAGAGAACGGAATAGTCGTGTGTACTATTGCTGAAGGGAATTACTTTGAGCACATTTAAAATAAAACCCAAATTTTATGAAACCGGTTTCGATGGTATTTTAAATAAATTTAGCTTGACCTTCGTATTAACTAAATTAATCATAAAAATGTATACAAAAATCAGATGTCATAACATAGCTAAATCTGTAAGTTGTCCAGCAAATGAAAAATCTTTAAGGCAATTCTAACGAAGACGATTACGTTTTTAAATCAATAAAATGATAAAATAAATGATGGTTTCTGTTATTTTTATATATTGATATGTGTGAAGACATTATGGTCTGCAATATAACAAATTGTGTGATTATTATCGATTATTAATCATAGTTGTATTTAGTGCGAAGTTAAGGTTATATACAAAACGATAAGAATCAGTATAAGTAAATTGTGAAATTATAAACAAATTTATGTTATCATATAATATGCCCAGTAATAACAGTACTTACATAAAAGTATGAAGCAAAGGTAGGTAAATTACGATTCGATTTATTATATATGCACCGTTTACTACATATGTGGTATTAAATACTAGTAACAATAGGTCCTGTAGGTAATGTTTGAGTTTATAATTATTTCACACTGATTTTAAACTTTTAAATGACATAGTTCTTTCCCCTTTCAATGTTAATTTGTATTTTGCGTAATTCAACAGATCATCCCAAGTGAAATTTTTATTTATAGACTGCAGTGCGAACATTTTAACTTACAAATTTTTCTTAGATATACAGAGTGATCCATTCGAAGAGAGGTATTAATATGCACAAAAAACAGGATTTTTACATTATCTAGTTGGCTTAGCCAAAGAATGGCCAAGATCGTGATATGAACAAATCCAAAGTTTTACGGATGTTCAAATAATTTACTAATTTACCAACACGTGGGCGGTGACCTAGTACAGCGGCACGACGCCGTAAGAGGCCACCATACTTCGACATTGAACTATGCTCTTATGCAAAAATGCCTCTTAATGCAGCAATTAAACCAGCACCAGCACCTTTTTGTGAGATCTGACAATCTGACATGTATATAGTTTTGATTTGTCAAGGTTTATAACGGTGCCTAGGAATTCTATTTGCGATTATAGCAGCAGGAATTATTGAAATATAGGTTTCGCCAGAAGAAAAACTCTGCAGATGTTTTTAAAAGGATCTATTTTGACAAATACCAACATAAAAGACGATAAAACCTTTCACATGCTGCTCCGTTTCTCTATTGAACGCAAAAGTGGCGCTGTTTTCACTTCTGAAAATTGCGGCAATAAGATGCCAATTTCTATAAGACAATATGTCTATGATGCATTAAGAGGGCTTTTCGGGCAGCGCAGCGCTGCAATAAAAAAATTGCTGCGCTATGAGGTGCTCCTAATGGAGGCTATTATAAACTTAAAATGTGATTATATAATTTGGTTTTAACTAGTTAAGTAGGTATTGCACTAAGTATAAATTCAGTTTATAATAGCCAGAACTACAATTTAAAATACTTGCAGTCATTGGTTTCTCTAGATTGCATTACCATATGCAAAAAAATGAAGTGTGGTCACCACACGACTTTCTTTTACTGCCTGTAAAAATTTCAATTTGCGATTTATCATTAAGTATACTAACAAAAAACTTTTTTGACAAAAGTTATAGATCATTACATAATATACAAGAGATTTAAACATTTTATTCCCCTACGTTTTGGAGAAACTTTTGTGTTTGAACTTAATATAATTACACAATATATGATCTTGTTCTATGAAATTTAATGTTTAACAAACAACTATAACATTTTCTGGGTAAACAGAAAACCACAAGTGTAAAATATCACTTCCGGTTACAGGATTTTAAGCAAAAATGATTGGGATCTCCAAATTTATATTAAAAACAAAGATATAAATTTTGAGGCCGATCTATTAAACCATCTGAGAAGACAGGAAAACTGATATTTCATATGACCATTGAATACGTGACTAAAAAGCATTTTACCGTCATTGTAACTATTATAGCTATTTATTTATCAAGTACATAATGTAGGATTTTATTGGACGAGTATTAAAGATGAATTCCTTTTTATTATTTGTAAATTTTTCAGTTAATATAATCTTCTTTCCCGATTTGAATAAAATTATATTTATTTTGAAAATAACTATAAGACATTGACAGGCTGCCGTTTTACTTTACTCTACGGACTAAAGTGGCACTTTATGGACGCTAAATAATACTATAATAAAGTGTTTATGGAACAGTCGAACATAATACATAAAGCATAGTTATGTTAAAACACTCAAAAAAATGTTTTTCCACCCTTAATTACAGTAGTGCCTGTGCTGCTGCGTTTAGGTATCTATGCCCAATATAAATGAAAGAAAATACATTTACATTATATTTGATGAGATTACAAACATCTTGCCATTTAGTACTTAAATTTATACATTCATTTCCACTTTCACGCTCCTTGTAGTTATTCAATATCTCCACTACGTTATTTATGAAATAACATATAGAAACTCTAAAGATGATGGAATTTGGCATTCAAATTTAAAAATCCAACAATAGTATGCCAAACACCTTCTCAATTTTACTTTGGTTTAAAAATTATAAGAAATTATTTCTGAACTTATTAATTCGATCGTATTCCTTTACTAATTGTTTTAGAAACACCAAGAATATTATTACAAAACAGTATATAAATCTCGCTTTCGGGAAACTGTCAGCATCTTTATTTATTTTTAACAGTTTGTTTTACCGACAAACATTATATGTAGGTACTTAAAAGTCATCTTACACACAGCCATACAATTTGTCGAAATTGTTTCTATATGTTTTAAAAATAACCAAGTGCACCTGCGTGCCTTATCAACTATGTTAATTTTTAGTTTTTCCTTGCGTTTGCGCTTAGCAGCTGAGTGCAGATAAATATAGAATCGGAGGACACGGTGAGACGGTGACGCAACGGTTTGGTGTGAATTTGCGGGATGTTATACCGGGTGTCCGTTCTCAAAGTCGAACATAGGCGATTAACATTGTATTAAACGATTTTGCCGATTCCTGCTCGCCAATTCAACTTACAGGAAAGGTAATGGTATCAATGGAAAGATAAAATTATTCCGCATCAAATGATATCAATAATAATATTCAAGATGCGATTTTTATTTTAAAATACTAATTTAAAACTTGGGAATTTTTAAATATGCCATGCCTTGCTTTTCAAGTTCGATAGCATTTGTCAAAACAAATGGTAATTAGTTGGCGTAAATCAGATATTTTGCGTCAACGTCTATTAAAATTATCTACAGAAAAATGAATTATTTCAATGAAGAACGAGTGAATGCACTAATGTTAATTGCCTATGTTCGACTTTGAGAATGGACACCCGGTATATAACATTAATTAAGAACGATTTTCCATACATACTTTTAAGTTTTTACAATGTAACTATGTTATACTAAAATTACATTGACTTTTATTTTTATTTGTCGTTGTTTTATTCCTGACGGCAGTCTTCAGAAATATCAGGAGATTGTAACAATAATGGAAAGAGAAGTACAAGAAATTAGAAGACTATGAAGGAATGGCGAAGAAAACCAGATGAACAGACCAATATTAATAGAAATAGCAACATTGAATAAGAAACAGGAGATAATGAAGGCCACAATAAACCTAAAAGGAAGAAACATCTGGATCAATGAAGACTACCCAAAGCAAATCCTCGAAGAAAGGAAAAACCTAATAAAATACACGAGAGAGGCAAAAAGCAAGAGATATACTGCAAATCTCCGAAACAATAAGTTAATAATCAACAATGAAGCGTACACACTGGAGCAATAAGAAAGAACGGGAGAAGTAGAGGAAGCAATTGGGGAAGAGGCAGTAAGAAGGCACGAGACAAGCAAGAAAGAGGATTATATGGACAAACATCAGAAAATAAGAAAGCTAAGTGAAAGATTACCTCTAAACATAGGAGATGAATAAATAAGAAAACACATGAGACCAATCACTTATACTGGAAGACGCACAAAAAACTAGTTAACAAAGGAACATGACTGTCAATAAACTAGACGACCGCTAAGAAGATGGGAAGACTAAGAAAAATAAATCATCAGATACGCCTAAAACAGAAGGAGAATGGAAAATACAGAATGAAAAGAAAACACAATATCGAGAATAAAAACTATAGAAGTAAGAAAGCCAAAAGAGCTAGACATGTATTAAAATTAGGAACATGGAACGTAATGACCATGCTAAAACCAGAAAAAATGAAATAAAGCTCAAAAGAAAGAACTAGATATATCAAAGATATAGCAGCACTGCAAGAAATACGATGGGAAGGACAGGGTGAAATAAGCTCAGGAAACTATACATTGTTTTACAGTGGAGAAGGAAAGAAAGGAAGAAACGGCACCGGCTTTCTTGTAAATATTAAACTGAAAAAAATACCAAATACCATCTGGTAACGTGTAAGTTTGGAGGACAACTGGTAACGTGCAGTCTGAGACTGGCACACCTTTGAAGCGAAAAAAATTAAACTGTTTTAATTATTTTTTTAACTATATATATATATATAGAGGTTTGTTAGGCATATATTTTTTAGTAATAATAACCGAAAACTTAACGTAAAGAAAAAATTATAAGATAATTTTCAACTTGAACACAAATTGGCAATGTACTTTTTACCAGACCAAGATAAAAAAATTAAAACTTTTGATCAAAAGTAATTTTATTTATTTTACGATTAATAATAAGTAAAACAATGCATTTGTAAAAAAACTTAAAGAAATATTGTAATTCACAGGGACTGCCATGCCTTGAGTGGCAACAAATTCTCACTTAAACCGTAACGTTCCGTCTCACAGACTGCACTGAACTAAAAATAAAACACATCTCCAGCGTCAGTTACCCAAATTTACCAATAATTGTCCGATAGATGGGGCACCAAGAGGAGAAAGATTAGGGGAGATCATTCGCCGAAAAGCGGTACTCTTTTGCTGAAACCTTGAGATTAAAATTTGTTTGCAGTCTCACAGACGGCACGTTACCAGTTAAGGGTATTCAATGCAATAAGTGGCTGACTCTCGATGATCACGATAAAATAAAAAGTAGCTAATGTAACTATAATCAATGCATATGCACCGACAGAAGATGCAGAAGAAAATGTAAAAGACCAATTTTATGAAAAACTGTTAGAAATAAGCGAAGAAGTGCAACCACATGACACGGTAATAACACTAGGTGATTTTAATGCACAAATGGGACAGGAAGAATACATAGATCGAGTAGCAGGAAAAGAAACAATACACAAACAAACAAACAATAATGGACATAGACTATGTAACTACGCCGAAGCAATGGACATGGTCATTAGTAGCACAACATTTAAACACAGAAGGAAGCATAAAGTAACCTGGCACCCCAGTGGTATGGGGGTTAGAATACAACCACGGTAAGTCCTGCCTGTCGTAAAAGGCGACTAAAAGGACTAGAGGAGTAAACCTCGATAAAAAATCCCCAATCCCAAGGTGGATAGCCACGCCGAGGGGATGAATGGCGGAGGGATAGAAGTCATTAGTGGAAACTCCAGTTGAAGGGCACTTCTGGTTTCATTTTAGCCCCCACCTCAACGCGATCGTGATTTTTCTAGTAGCGATCCGACGGGGCTCCGTTGTTGGTGGTTTGCTTTTCTCCCTGTATTCACACAATTATGAATAGTTCTTTGAATGAAGATTGCAAGGGCGGTACGGGGTCTGGGCCGGACCCCGTTCGGAGCCGTCCTGAGGACCGGCCCGAAGATGGTGGGAGCAGTGGCAACCCCCATCAGATTGTAGCCACACGACCCGGCAATGACAACGGCATTGCTTGCATATCACCTTCAGGTGATTTGATTTATAAACCGGGCTCTAGCAAGCCTGCTATAGGTGCCGCGAAATTCGTAGTTCCACAAGCACCTCAACTAAAAAAAAGTGATAAGACAAGCCAGAAATCGTCGCAATCAGTCCCTCGTTTTCTGGTTGTGAAAAGGACAGAGGGCAACTTTGATAAAGTTAGCCCTTTTCTTATAGAAAAGGTACTAGTAAATGTTATTGGTAAAGTAAAAAATGTTAGGAAAATTAGGGACGGCTTATTGGTAGAGACAATTACTGATGTTCAAGCCGAGAAGCTAATAAAGATGTCCAAATTTCATGACATGGAAGTAGTCGTTACGCCACATATTTCTCTGAATTTCACCAAAGGCGTCATCACTTGTCGAGACCTGCTGAATTGTAGCGAAGATGAAATTAAAGAAAATTTAAAGGATCAATCAGTAATAGAAGTCAAGAGGATGAATACCCGAAGAAACGGAAAAGACGAAGCAACTGCTTCTGTAATACTCACCTTCGATACAGTTTCACTTCCGGAAAGAGTCAAAGCAGGCTTCTATTCTTTGCCTGTTCGTGCCTATATCCCTGCCCCGCTCCGCTGTTTTTCGTGTCAGGCTTTTGGACACACATCTATCAGATGTACTAAACCCCGCGTATGCAGTTGCGGCCAACCTCCTCACGAAGGGGACTGCAAAGAACCGAATCAGTGTGTAAATTGCGCAGGACCACACTCGGCAAGATCTAGTAACTGCCCTCGATTTAAAGAAGAAATGGCAATTCAGAGAATAAAGGTCACGGAGAAAATTTCCTTTGCTGAAGCTAGGCGCAAGGTTCTAGGTAACAAACCGAACCTCTCAGTTTCGTACGCACACAAAGCGGCTACAATTCCTACACCATCTGTTGATATTAAAGCGATAGTAAAGGAATTAGTACCTGAAATTGCAAAAATAGTATTATCGAACATACAATCACAACTCAACTTTAATAACCCCAATAGTTCTTCTCTCTCAGCGCTGAAACCAGCCAATAAGAGTGGAATTACTCCACCTAAGTCTCCAGAATCTCAAGTAGGAACACCTGCAACATCAGTAACTGCGGAATTGGAGTCGTTAAACGAAAACCTACAAAGCAACACACAATCCCAGATAGTAACTATGGACACTGACGCCTCAAATGAGAAAAGAAAACGAAGCAAGTCACTATCTGAAAACCTCCCGATAAATTCCAGCTTAGAATCAATAGACCAGATGGTTCTAGCAGAAATCATCAAGAGGAAACCAGGTCGCCCCAAAGGTTCAACTAGACGTAAGAAAAAGTAGTTATTTATAAAACTAATTTTAATCTGTGATACTTTATGTGATACATTCTAGTCGATTTATTTATTAAAATTTTTAAATATACATATATATTTTATACATACTTCTTATGGATAATACAAACAACTTTACTACTAATGATATCGTTGCACACTACTTACAGTCACATAATGACAACACATCGACTAATAGTCAGCTGCCTAGACCACATAACGTTCCTCCTCCAAATATTATACAATGGAACTGTAACAGTTTCTATGACAAACTACCGGAACTTCAACTACTCGTTAACCAATACCTCCCTTTCTGTCTGTGCATTCAGGAAACAAGATTTGTTGAATCACGTAACGCCGCCTTTAAAAATTACAAAATATTCAGAAAGGATGCTGACGATGGCTTGATAGCTCATGGTGGTGTAGCTATTCTTACCAAGAACGACTGTTTTGTTTCGCAACTTAACATTAATTCCAACCTACAAGTTGTGGCCGTGGAGATAAAATACCCTGTTCAGCTAACTATTTGTTCAATATACCTACCTGAATTTAACTGGACTGCACATGATCTCACCGAGTTAATTATACAGCTCCCACACCCCTTTATACTATTGGGAGACTTTAATGCCCATAATCAACTATGGGGTTCACTAGAAACCGATCAGGCAGGCCGATGTGTTGAACAGCTACTAGAAAGCGATGACATTTGTTTATTAAATACTGGGTCGCCCACCCATTTCTCTTCCAGATTTGGTACCTTCTCAGCAATAGACCTCTCAATATGCTCAACGTCTTTAATTTCTTCAATAACATGGTTTGTCGATTCTGACCTTCACCATAGTGACCATTTTCCTATCCTAATAAATTTTGTAAACTTGCAACAAAATATCTCATATTTACCTGAAAAATGGTTGATACATAGAGCGGACTGGGACATATTTAAATCATTATTAACGTCCTTTTGTCAAAACGATCGTTACAGTACGGTTGACGAAATTATTGGGTTGATTGGTTCTGTTGCTGATCTATGTATTCCAAAACGCAGCGCTGGTATTCCAAAAAAAATCCCTGTTCCGTGGTGGTGCGACAAGGTAAAAATTGCAGTAAGAGAAAAGAAGAGAGCATTACATAAGTTTAAACGTCAACCTACACAGGAAAACTTAATTGCCTTTAAACAAAAAAGAGCTGTATGTCGTAGAGCAATCCTGGCCGCTAAAAAGAACTCATGGCAAAGCTATGTATCATCTCTTAATAAAGATACGCCCTCAGCAGAAGTTTGGAGGAGAATTAGGTCCATGAAAGGACATGCCAAATCTATTGCGATTCCATTTCTCTCTATAGGCGATAGAATAATATCTAATAAGAGGGACATTGCTAACGTCATAGCACAAAATTTTGCACGCTCATGCAATGAAGATATTGCGGGAAACACTGACACCCTTGACATTGGATTTGACACTTTTGATGTTCTACCGTACAATTGCTCGTTTACTATAGAGGAACTGGAATATGCAATAACTAAATCCAAGAGCAATACTCCAGGTCCCGATGAAATTCCAATAGACCTCATTAAACATCTACCTCAGGATATGAAACACAAACTTTTGGACTCCCTAAATATTGTATGGCAAGGCGGCAACTTTCCTGAGCTTTGGCATAGGGCAATCGTGATTCCAATCCCTAAAATAAAACACCCAACAGAACCTTCACATTACAGGCCGATAGCACTTACGAGTTGCATCGCCAAGTTACTTGAAAGAATGGTCAATTATAGACTGTGTTGGTTACTAGAACAACGAGGATTACTGGCTCGATATCAGTTTGGTTTCAGGAAAAACCATTCAACTACTGATGCAATAGTGTTCATAGAGAATGCGATTAACAACTGTTTTCTGCACAACCTGCATGCTTCTGCTGTCTTCATTGACATAAAAAACGCATTCAACACTGTTCAACATTGTGATATACTTCGTCAACTTTATGACTGGGGACTGCGAGGTAATCTACCCATATTCATAGAACAATTTCTAAAAAATCGGGTCATCAATGTTAAAGTCGGTGTCACAATATCTGACCCTTACCCATTAAAGCACGGAACCCCTCAAGGCTCCCCACTAAGTGCCACGCTGTTTTTAGTAGCCACCAACTCAGTGTTATCTGGTATCAGCACATCTTTATGCTATTGTGCGTACGCAGACGACATTGTTCTCTTCAAGATAAGCAATTCAAGCAAGGTTATTGAAGATTCACTACAAATCGGCCTTACAGAGCTTTCTCGAGCATTGAAGACACGTAACCTCTTAATATCAACCACTAAGACTAAATCAATGCATTTTTGTAGAAAAAGATCTACTTGTACCCAAGTTCCTGTATTTACACTGGCGGAACAGCGGATAGAAAATGTCCAAACTTTTAAGTATCTGGGCATAGTGTTAGACAGAAAACTCACCTGGAAAGCGCATATCGACCAACTTGTTTCTTCTGTTAAGAGAACGCTTAATATAATTAAAAGTTTAGCTCACACCAGCTGGGGATCCGATAGAAATACTCTTTTACTTCTTCACAAGAGCCTTGTGCTTTCTAAAATCGATTACGGGTGCGTGGCGTATGCTTCCGCGAAGCCTAGCAGATTAAAACCATTAGATGTTGTACATAACCGAGGTATTCGGTACGCCATAGGAGCTTTTCATACCTGTCCTACTATGAGTCTCTATGCAGATTCTGGTTTGCTACCTTTAAACTTAAGAAGAGAAAAAATCATCGCTTCTTATCGAATCAGATTGCATATGTGTGCTGGACATCCTGTTCTATCTCTTTTTAAAGATGCCACGTTTTTTACTCGGTATAGAGAAGAACAGACAAGACACAAGTCCTCTGCATTCCGATCAGATGCACTAATACGAACGCTACACCTACCAGAGCATTCTCTACATTTATATGAAACATCAGAGCCAGAGCCACCGTGGTTAGTCAACGTACCTGAAATTAGATTGGATTTGCAACAAGTCAATAAAGGAGAAGTAAATTCAGTCGTACTTAAGCAACTGTATCTGTCGCTGGCACAAGATTATGGTAATTACCACTTTCTTTTTACCGATGGCTCCAAGTCTGACATAGGTACTGGATACGCTATAGTCTATGGAAATCTAACCATCAAACGTTCTCTCCCTTCCTATACTAGCGTGTTCACTAGTGAATCGTTTGCAATACTATCAGCACTACGTTTATGCATGGAAGCTAATCACTCTGCATTTGTCATTTGCACTGACTCCTTATCAGTTTTGGAGGCTTTAAAGAATCGTTTTGCAACAGACCCGATTATTGTAAACATAAGAGCCATATGCCACCAACTGCTAGATTCCAATAAAAAACTCACGTTTATATGGATACCGAGCCATGTGGGAATTATTGGAAATGAAAATGCAGACTCCGCCGCAAAAGATGCTGCAAATGGTGTGAACGTTGTCACTGATGAAACTTGTAATATGAGGGACCTGCAGCTATTAATTAAACAACGAATGCTATCCAAGTTTCAAGATCGGTGGAACGAGTGTAATACATACCTCAAAACGTTTCTACCTGAATTGGGGAGATTTTCATATCCCCTTGGTTTATCGAGGAAAAGTCAAGTGGTGTTAACCAGAGTTCGAACCGGTCACACATGCCTAACCTCCAAGCATTTATTACAAGCCGAAGATAAACCAATATGCAATGAATGCGGCGTGTCACTAACAGTGGATCATATATTGCGAGAATGCAACCAGTACCGAGGGATTCGAATGGCATTCGAGGGAGAAGAATTAAAAAATATAGACAGTGCTGTTCTCATACACTTTCTTCAGCAAGCTAACCTTTTCGCTCTAATTTAGACCAAGTGCAAGAACTATTTATAGGGGTTAATAGCCAAAGCAGCTGATACCCCACAAACAATTAAAAAAAAAAAAAAAAAAAAAAAAAGTAACCTGGAAAAACCCAGGAGGAGAACATGAAAGCCAAATAGATCATGTGCTGGTAACAAAAAAACTGACAAAAAAGGCATACGAGATGTGAGACATTACAGAGGAGCGAACGCAGACTCGGACCACTACTTGGTAATTGTGAAAATGAAACAGAAAGTAGCAATAGAAACAGAAAATAACGAATAAGTGGATTATAAACAAATTTCAATCCGAAAAAGAAATCCAAGGATTACAGAAACAATTAAGCAGAAAAACATTAGAAATTACACCATCAATTGATCTAAATCAAGAATGGGTAAATATAAGAAATACAATGATAAAAGCAGCTGAAGAAACTATAGGAAGAAAGAAAATACAAAAAAGAAAAGAATGGTTCGACAACGAATGTCAAGTGAAAATCCAAGAAAAAAATAAACTAAGATGAAAATGGATACAATCGGGACTGCAAGAAGACCATAATCAATACATTAGATTACTGAAAGAAGCAACAAAAATATGCAAACAAAAGAAGAAGCAATGGCTATGCAAAGCAGTAGAAGAAATGGAACACAGTAATGCAGCCAAGAATTCAAAAATATTTTATAGAGAAATAAAGGAACAAGAGAAAGAAATCAAAATGAACATAAGAGGGGTAAGGAATAAAGAAGGAATAACTGAGTATGAGAAAGAGAAGATAAAGAAGTTATGGAAAGAACATTTCAGTGCACTCCTGAATAGCGAAAAAGAAAATGAGAAAGAGGAAATAGAGCAACCTATACAAACATCACAAAATACCCATGAACCTACATATGAAGAAGTCATGATGATAATTAAAAGAATAACAAATTGCAAAGCGCCAGGCTTAGACGACATAGTAGGAGAAATAGTAAAACACGGAGGCAAAACCCTACACGACCATCTGTACTCACTAATCCAAAAAATATGGACAAAAGTAGAAATGCCGGAAGATTGTAAAGCTGGGGTAATAAGGCCACTGCATAAAACAGGGGAAAAAGAAAACACCAATAACTACAGAGGAATCACACTGCTCAATACAACTTACAATATATTATCATCATTAATCTACAAGAAGTTAGAACCATATGTAGAACAAGAATTAGGCGATTACCAAAATCGATTCCGACCAGGCAGGTCCACAACAGATGCCATATTCACAATGGACCGACTACTTGAGAAGAGCCACGAATTCGGAATAGAACTACATTTACTATTAATTGATTTTAAGTTAGCCTTTGAGACTTTAAACAGAAACACACTGATAGAAATAATGAGGAACTTTAATATTCCTAGTAAACTAAAGAAACTAGTAAAAATGACGATGAATAAATCCAAAGCTGTAGTCAGAACAAGTTTTGGCACAACAGAAAAATTCGAAATAAATACAGGAGTAAGACAAGGCGATGCTCTGTCAGCCATGCAGTTTAACATCGTATTAGAAAGCATAATAAGGAAAACTAAAGACCACGGAAAATTATATATAAACATGACACAAATAATAGCATATGCAGACGACATAGCTATAGTTAGCAGAACAAAAGAAGAACTTGAAAACACATTAAAAAGCTAGATAGAGCAGCAAAGAAAGCAGGATTAAACATAAACCAAGAAAAAACAAAATACATGAAAAGTGAAAAACAAAAAGACTAAACAAGCTCCCAACATACAGCAAAAATAAAAATAAACTCCTACAGCATTGAAGAAGTATATAAATTCAGCTACTTAGGAACACAAATAAGCAGTACAGATAACAGTCAAATAAAAGCCAGAATCCAAGCAGGATGGAGGGCATACGCAGTAAATAAAAAATTATTGGGGCCTAAGAGTATTAGCAAACACATTAAGCTAAGAATCTACAATACGCTAATAAAACCTATCGTGATATACGCATTAGAAACAAGAAGTGTAAGAAGAAAGGATGAAGAACAATTAAGAATTTTCGAGAGAAATATTAAGAATAATAATGGGTCAAAAGAAAGAAAATAAAACTGACTATTCCGCTCAGATAATATAAACCAATCCCATCATCAATTTTCAAAATTTGAACCAATCAGAATCGAATACAACGAATATTTTGTGCAATACCCGGGTATTTGCACAAGTGCCATATCGAGTATTTGCGGGAAGAAAAGCAAACCAGCTAGGTACACAAGACATTTCAGAAGAAAAACTGAAAACTCTTTGAAAATGAATAGTGTGGTATACAAAGGATGACATTTCTTCGAGGAATAGTCTTGCAATATTCCCCGCGATAGAACTACTGATGATGTAACAATAATAAGACCAGTACTTTTCGACATAATGCACTGCTAGATTAAAAGTTTAAAAACCTATATGTAATTAATTGAGCGAGAATAATCAAGATGCCTAAAATGTTATATTGCGAAAATTTAAATGCGTAGGTACGTCTGGACCATCGATAAGCGTAACAATACGTGACAATACTCAAAGCAAATCGAATCGTTGAGAGGCCCACTTATAAAAATGGGATTAATATGTTATGAGACTGATATTTGTATTAAGATTTAAACGTTTTCATTGCAAATAACTTTTTCTTATAGAATATGCCTGAAAGTAAAATTGAAAGCACTCTTTAGTGTGTCAAACATTTTAAAAAGTATTGGAAAAATTACTGCAAGATGTAAACTACGGCTTGAATACTATGCCCCATGAAAACTTTTAAATAAATGAAAGAAGTAGGTTTGATAAATGTATTTTTGAACGGAAACTAATATACAGGGTGTCTCAAAAAGAATGGGACACCGATTAGTCATAAATTCCTTACGTTATAATAAATCGATTAAACCTAATATACCTTAGTACAAAGTCCCTTTAGTAAGAAGTTATGGGGCGTTGAAGTTCAAATTTGTATTTTTTATTTTTTTGTTAATTCCCACAAATGCAGCGATGTCGATTGGAATTTTGGTATACATGCTTACCATTGTGTAGTGCACCAATAGCAAAAATTTCATAAAGTAGACTTGACTTTAAGGGGCACTTTACCTACCTTTCAAAACTTGTTTTAGCTCTAACTTCATTATCTGCTACATTTTCAAAAATTTTAGGTTACTATCTGAAAGAAAATTACAATCCACAAAAATAATGTACACTCAGTTCATAAGCGTAAGAGCAACCGTTTACCTTAAAATGCCTATCAAAAGTTTTTGATTGTCATTAAGACGAGCAATTATCAAGTAGCCATGATCAGAAAAACAATGGGTAATGATTGTAATCTAGTAAACAACAACAAGAAATCAATTAATGACGTTGGTGACACCAGTTTTTTGTCTTTGTGATTAGGAAAATGCTGCGACATAACGAACCTTTCAGCATTGGAGAATTCGTTATGTAGTGGCATTTTCTTAAACATAAAAGAACAAATTCTTGTGGCTCTAATGTCATTAATTGATTTATCACTGCTGTTTACTAGATGACCATTGTTTTTGTGATCATGGATAATTGCACGACTTAATGACTACCAAAAACTTTAATGGCATTTTAAGGTAAACGGTTGCTTTTAGGCTTACGAACTAAGAGTATATTATTTGTGTGGATTTGTTATAACGTAAGGAATATATGAATAATCGATGTCCCATTCTTTTTGGGACACCCTGTATATTAAAATTACAAATGTTAATAAACTCAATTTCTCAGTCTGTACTGCTAACAAAATCTAGCTCTTTCCGATTTTCATGCTTACTGTGTAACACTAAATTTTTAGGCGTTCTATTTCTTTAACGGCTTTACCTATCTTCTGTAACCTTCATAATAGCGCTAGCGCAATAACGTTCTATTGGTCGTAGTTCTGGGACGTTGTAGGGTGGATTCTTGTCACAATTTTACAATGTAAATCCGGAATACTCAGATTTAACGCAAAATGTTATAACTGTAGTTACGTACAATTAACGTCAAGCATTTTCAAATAAAAAATAAACTATTACACTGTCCACGAAAAAACTCATCCATTTTGCAATTCAATTGTTTTGTTAGGTATGCTTTGAAAACAAATGTCAACAACAGTTTACACATCTGTCAAGCATGCGTATTCAACACGATTAACATTAAAATAGTTCTTAATTTAGTTAAGAAAATGCGGCGTTTTCAATTACAAACGAGAAAACTGTTTTTGTGCACAAAAGAAGAAAATCTCAATTGGACTTAGGGACAGTCTCGGAATTGACCAACATATCCAGCGAGAGTAAACGTCCCGCGATCCCGGAAAAAACATTTTTTCACGTAAAGCGGAAATAATTCAAACCGAGCTAATATTAAGAAACTGGTAGGGCATTGCTTGTACCTCACAGAGACCAATGTTCCCAAGGGGCGATCCCGCAGTTTTTGAGAATATAATTTGTTTTATTTCGAGCCAATCATCATCTCTTAAATTTAGGACATTGGCCAACAGGAACTTCTACCATGCTGACAATAGAGCGAATAGATCCACATGTGCCCCACATGGGAATTTAGCTGAAATGTGACAGAAAAAACGTATGGTATACATTGAGCTTACTTTTAAGGCCAAGATAATTTCTATATACCGTGCACTCATCATTGACAATATAGTGGATTCAATATACCTAATCTAAATGATCTGACCAGTTTGTTATTTATTACTAGACCTAAATATTTCATCCTGGCTACACATTCAATTTCTTTACCATTGATATTTACACAGGGAACTTGTACATCATTATTTATTTGTTTAAATAGCATACATTTAGTTTTGTCTATAATAATTAGAAATCACATTCTCTACCTCCTCAACATTATCAAAACGATACAACAGTACAGTATCATCTGCAAATGTGTAATATCTAGCAACTAACCCTGCATTATTCAAGCTGAGAACATACAGAGAGTAGAAGAGAGGCCCCAGGACAAAGCCATGGGGAACCCTAAAATTCACTTACATTATGGTCTAATTTAACATATTGCCTTCTCCTTGCTAGGTATTATTGAATAATACTATGCATCTTACCTAAAGTACGTTTTTTTTCTATAATAACTGTCAAAGTGTTACAATGTTGGTAGATATGTGACTAAAACGCTAGTAAATTTTTATACCTCGCGTTGGTAGAACTTTTTCAAAATTATGGTTATGTGTCAATTTTGACTGTCAAAGTTTCTTAATTTGAACTCTTGAGAAATTTCTTTTTTTAACATGGAATCATCATCATCATCAATAAAATCGGATAAAAAAAGAAAACCAAGAAATATTTTAAACGCAAAAATGAAGCAAGCGATATTAAATTATGACATATCTGTCAAAATGACAATAATTTTTTTTAGTGGAAGAAAAGAACTAAAAACCTATGTGCCAACATTATTAAAACTAGGGACCCTGCAGGAATGCAACTTATCCCCTAGAAAGTTGACCTTGAAAATTATTATAGAAAAAAAATGTACTATATGAATCCCATTCTCTCTAACTTATCAAGTAAAATATCAAAACTAATGTTTTTATCAGCCTGTCCTTTTGCTTGATTAATTGTAATATTTCGCTATTGACCCACATATTATTCTAACGACATATTACAACTTTTATGTACTCTGCTTGGGATTTACAGATGTTAACGGTATCTGTTAGCTTTTGAAGAGACTATATACTATTATTTACTCTGACTAAATAGTTCTCTAGCCTTTACATGATTTACATTACACATTTCATGTCATTTGTAACTTTTTGTTTGTACAATCGAACCCTGTCCATTATATTAAAAACAAGCCTGTTATGATCAGACAGTGCGTTTGGCTCTAATTTTATTTCTAAACAATTTACACTTTTTGTGTTCAACCAATACATAGTCTATAAGAGTTTAGGATTCAGGGGTCACTCGAGTGACCTCTACGCTTATATTATTTTTTATAACATAATTATTCAACATTATGAGATTCTTGAAATTGTGGACATTAACGATGCTTTAGATATAATAATTTAAGGTTAAAGACCCCTACTATCACATCACATTTTATTTACTATTGTATTTTCCGACTTTTGGAAAATCGTAACAATTTGTGTAAACACTATTAAAAACCTAACATTTTATGTAATATACTAGCTGACCCGGCAAACATTGTTCTGCCCAAAAATAATTTGTTTTTGTACACACATCTTCTGAATATAAGTACGTTAAATCGCACCATACATACACATTTTCGTTAATATCTTGACTCCAGCGCCACCTACCGGGTTCGTTTTTTGCATAATCATTTATTTCTACGTAACCAACGTATATTCTGAATATCAGCTAAATCGCACTATAAATACACATTTTCGTAAATATCTTGACCCTAGCGCCACCTATCGGCTCCATTTTTTGTAAAAACATTTATTTCTACGTAGCCAACATATATTCCGAATATGAGCTAAATCGGACCATAAATACACATTTTCGTAAATATCTTGACTTCAGCGCCACCTACCGGGTTCGTTTTTTGCATAATCATTTCTTTCTACGTAACCAACGTATATTCTGAATATCAGCTAAATCTCACTATAAATACACATTTTCGTAAATATCTTGAATGTAGCGCCACCTATCGGGTCCATTTTTTGTAAAAGCATTTATTTCTACGTAGCCAACATATATTCCGAATATCAGCTAAATCGCACTATAAATACACATTTTCGTAAATATCTTGACTCTAGAGCCACCTATCGGGTCCATTTTTTGTAAAAACATTTATTTCTACGTAGCCAACATATCTTCCGAATATGAGCTAAATCGCACCATAAATACACATTTTCGTAAATATCTTGACTTCAGCGCCACCTACCGGGTTTATTTCTTGTATAAAGATATCTTTCTACGTAACCAACATATATTCCGAATATGAGCTAAATCTGACCATAAATACAAATTATCGAAATATCTCGACCCCAGCGCCACCTGTTGTAAAATGGTTGTTCATAAGCCTTCGGGGGTGTGCTCACAACAACTCACCAAAGTTTCGTCGCAATCGGATGAATGGTATTGGAATGCATGCGGGACAAAGAAACATTCATTTATATAGAGGGTGTAACATAAATGTGGGCCGCTACTTCAGGAGCGTATTCTAGTCATCAAAATGATGATAAAAGTTGAATAAACATATGTCCAAAAATCTGGTGTGATACACTCCCACAACTTCCTTTTACAGTGATCTTATAATTAGTCAAAAATTTTCAAAAATTACAAATTCTACAAAAACGGTTCAAAAATGTAATAATATACCGGGTGTTCTATTTAAAATAGGAGTTAATAAAAAAATAGAAAAGAAAACAAAAGAAATCCACTTTAGAAGTATTCAACTGGAAAATCACCTATCTCACATCAATACACATTAAAAAAGTAAAAAAAATGCAAAGTTTGAAAAAAATCGTTAAAGCCGCGATTTCCTTCAAAAGCTTGCTGTCTCATCTACATATTACACAAAACTTATAAATGAAGTTTCAACGCCATACCTCTTTTCGTTTTGGAGATATTCACAGCCAGACACACAGACAGACAGACAGACACCCAGACAGACAGACCAATGAAAAAAATATGTTTTTTGGGATCAGGGGACTCTAAAACGTGAAGATCTGGTGAGAACTCAATTTCGAATTTTTGGGGTGAATCCAATACTTCCTTTATTGTAAAAGGAAGTAAAAATGAGTCGTTTTCCTGTTACAGTAATTTTTGTGTTGAAACTTCAGATTATTTACGAAGAATTATTATTTTATTTTCAGCCATAATGAAATAAAAGAATTAATTATCCATGGAGACATGACACGAAGCTGATATCAGTTACCATTTGAAGAAAGTTAAAATGTATCTAGTGGCCTTCCATCAAATAAACAAGATTGAAGTTGTTTTTCACGGCAAAATGTTATAAAGAAAAATTGCTGCAAATAGTGCCCTTATGGCACAAAAAAAGTGCCATCGCTTAATTCCGCTTTTGAAAAAAAAATCGTGTCTACCCACTACCTACGGGCAAGTCCGGCGGGTGAATATATCAGTTTGCTGGACATATCTACCCGTAGAAACGGGTAGATATTTCCGCAAAACTGATATATTCACCCACCGGGTTGGGTTTTAGTGCGGCGGGTGAATATATCAGTTTTTCTACTCCTTTATTAGTAAATTGCTCATTAAGCACTGTTTACTTGATTAGTAAATTCGTTGTTACAAACAGTGTTACGTAATGACTAACACGTAATTTTTTTTATTACGTTACAGTTAGCTTCTGTTGTTTGTACGAAGCGGTGTAGGGATGTGACTGCAGCCGCCTAATTTTTAAGATGGTGTGACAGATAGTTTGACAGTTAATAAAATATTTCTTTTTCGTTTAACGAAATGAGTGTGATCGTAGAAAAAGTATAGTACGCAACTCGAGCTATAGAGCAATTACACGCTCGTGGAATTACACACGCGCCGCTACGCGGCTTGTGCGTAACTTTTCCAACTCGCGTGTAATATGCTTCCTACAGCTCTCGTTGTGTAATATACTATTTCTGGACATATCTACCCGTACTAAAAAATCTCGTCTAACCACTTCGTACGGGTAGATAATTCCGTAAAACTGATCTATTCACCCACCGGTTTGGGGTTTAGTGCGGCGGGTGAATATATCAGTTTGCTGGACATATCTACCCGTAGAAACGGGTAGATATTTCCACAAAACTGATATATTCACCCACCGGACTTGCCCGTAGGTACTGGGTCGACACAATTTTTTTTTTCAAAATCGAAATTAAGCGATGGCGATTTTTTTGTGCCATAAGGGCACTATTTGCAGCAACTTTTCTTTATAACATTTTGTCGTAAAAAAAAAACTTCGGTCTCTTGTGCCAGAAAAAATGGAGCATGCTACTATCTAATGCACCTACGTTTTTTTTAGCGTAAAAGATTGAAGTTGTTTTCTCACGGCAAAATGTTATAAAGAAAAGTTGCTGCAAATAGTGCCCTTATGGCACAAAAAAATTGCCATCGCTTAATTCCGCTTTTGAAAAAAAAATCGTGTCTACCCACTACCTACGGGCAAGTCCGGCGGGTGAATATATCAGTTTGCTGGACATATCTACCCGTAGAAACGGGTAGATATTTCCACAAAACTGATATATTCACCCACCGGACTTGCCCTCCGAATATGAGCTAAATCGGACCATAAATACACATTTTCGTAAATAACTTGACTCCAGCGCCACCTGCCAGGTTCATTTTTTTGTATAAACATGTCTCTCTACGTAACCAACGTATATTCCGAATATAAGCTAAATCGGTCCAAAAATACACATTTTCGTAAATATTTTGACTCCAGCGCCACCTACCGGGTTGATTTTTTGTATAAACATTTCTTTCCGCGTAACCAACATACAATCCGAATATGAGCTAAATCGGACCATAAATACACATTTTCGTAAATAACTTGACTCCAGCGCCACCTACCAGCTTCATTTTTTGTATAAACATTTCTCTCTACGTAAGGAACGTATATTCCGAATATAAGCTAAATCGGTCCAAAAATACACATTTTCGTAAATATTTTGACTCCAGCGCCACCTACCGGGTTGATTTTTTGTATAAACATTTCTTTCCACGTAACCAACATATATTCCGAATATGAGTTAAATCGGAACATAAATACAAATTATCGAAATATCTCGACCCCAGCGCCACCTGTTGTAAAATGGTTGTTCATAAGCCTTCGGGCGTGTGCTCACAATAACTCACCAAAGTTTCATCGCAATCGGATGAATGACATAAGAACGCATACGGTACAAACAAAATCAACATTCATTTTTATAGATATAGCTAGAAGATGATACTTGTATGTCGATCTTCCTTTGGATAATTTGTTTCTTTTCAGTAGTGTAAAATGGACTAGCTTAACAAATGAATTCAAAACACCAAACATAAAGAGTGGATTTTAAGCAAAAGAGATTATGTCAAAATTGGGGCAGTAAGACCCAGCCCGTCAAAAGGTGTGATTCTCAAACCACCCGTAACTGGAGGGTTAATGCAGTTCAACTCGAATTTTATGGGCATGTCGATCGAACGGGACATAAACTGGACATGGGCCTCTCCTGCTACTCTCCACGTACATCTGGCCTGTACAATTTGAAACGAGTGTCTTATCTAGTATAGCTACATATATAAAAATACTACGTGCTCCTCAGTCATGTAAAAATCAACCGAAATAATTTTTTCAAAAAGAATAGCATCTTGCGAATAAAATTCGTCCTCTGTATAATATTGTGAAACTTGAGGCTTCATTAATTCAGTCAAAGCTGTATATGTTATATCATTAAGTACATTTTCACATCACTGCCAACATAAATTAAATTTTTAAAACATCCACAGCCCTCTAGAGAGTACATGTAATTTACTTCCGTCTTTCTCCTTTTTTTCGTGACTTTTATATCTTGGGTCAATAATGGTTGGATTTTTATCTTCAAACCTAATTTTTTGTGTTTATAGAATTTAGGAGTTTAAATTGACATTTTAAAGACGTTATTTGTTATGCTTTTAAATAAAGCAACTTAAAAGAGGCTAAACTATATTTTTCTGTTTTAACTCGCCAATAATATAATAAATGGTAGAATTCAGCGATAGGAAATAAGATATCAGACGAAAGTTCATTACAACAGGTTTTCAAAATTTAAGATATCTAGGGTGTTCCGTTTAAAATCCAAAATTATCGAATTTGCAAATTGTGAGCACTCTGTGTAGCATTAATGCTCAGAGGCACTATTTCTCACTCGTAAGGCAATTCACAAATAACAAACTTTTTGGTAACGTTGAGTATTTTTGAATAAAATCGCTATTATGTCCAAAACCATTAATTTGAGACCTACACAACTTTATGTGGTATGATCAAAAATGATTTTCATCTTATATGGCCATGGAATAGTTTCTAATTTATGAATGCAACTATAAACCACTTAAAAATAAAATGTCAAGTTTGACATTTAAGTATACACGTAGTAGCATTCATAAATTAGGAACTAGGTACATATACCATAGCCATACTAGATGAAAATTATTTTTGATCATACTTTATTATACCAAACTATAGGGCATTCTATTTAAAAAAGAGAGAGTAAGTTTGGTACGCCACACTTTTGTGAGCCACCTTGTACAATAAAAACATTTTACTAATGTGCATCATTTTAGTATCTACAACTTTTATCTAGACAAATGTTATGTAACTCTCATACTTTTAGAACAATCTTCCAGCCCCGCATCGTTGCCGGGCCCTGTATATACAGGGTGTAACTGAAATGCCTGTCCATATTGTAGTGACTGAATTTACGCCACAAATAGACAAAAAAGGTTCATATAAACATAAGTTCAATTCCCAACCTTTGCAGAGATATTAGGGAGGATTTTTGTTGTTTCACTGAAAATTCAGAATAAATCTCCAAATGAAACTTGACAAACCTTTACTACCTACCGGTAGACTTATTTGTGATTTTCTTTGTACGGGTTTAAGGGGTTAAGTAAAACAGGCTTCCCAATAAATGTCTTATCTACTTTCTTGTTGGTTCAAAATCTCGAATAAATACATTATGCGGGTTGCTATATTTAGTCTTTTAAAACCAAACGTAAACACTATATGAACTTGATACCAAAGAGCATATATGCTCTTTGTTGATACGTAAAAGCTGACCTCACTTGCGCGCGAAGTTTGCAGGACGCGATAAAATGTATCTACGTGTGTAAACATTTGCTTTAAAAATAACGTATTCTGTTTTAGCGTTCTCCTCAGTGTTGCCAGCATGGGCGATTTTCCGCCATTTGGGCTACTCGGATAGCTCTGTTTGCTAAAAAATTTATGATTTTGCGACAAAGCGAAATCTGGGCTATTTTCCGAAAAATATTGGCGATAATTGGGCTAATTATTGAGCATACTTGATTTCAATTCTATATTTCGTAATTCTTACAAAAAAATACCGAGATGAGTGAGAAAAACTTCCTGAATTTAAAAGTATTACATGATACTACCCAAAACAAACTTCTGTATATAAGCTCGATTTTGTTATTTCTTTAGGTTGGGTAAAACGGGGACCATGCTTGTACTGTGTGCCGTTCAATGAATTTTACAAATGCTGGTGGAACATTCATATTTAAAGAAATTTCAAAATGGTCGTTAATGCTTTTCACAATACCATTAAGTAATGCTGTGGTCGAACGCTTATTTTCTGTGATGACTGTGGTAAAATGCAAATTGCGAAATTCAATGAAGACAGAATTGCTAGACGCAATACTTATGCTTAGAGTTAATTTTATTAATGAAAAGATTTGTTGGACTTTTTGCATATTCTACCAGGTGATTATAAATGCTTTTCCATCAAGTTGCCTTTGAAATATTTTTTGTATGAATAGTATGTTAGTAATTCATATTGTATGTTAGTGGCACTGTAAGTCTATGTCAAATTCAAAGTTAGCAAAGATGATACAAATGAGGAAGACCTCTTAAATAAATTAACAGAAGAAATTCAAGGAATAATTTAATACTGTTTACCATAATGTTTTCTTTATTCTGTAGTAGCAAAGAACATATAACATGTTATATGCTCTTTGGTAGTAGGTATAGTTTTATTACATATTAACGATTATTGCATAAGTTGTAAGACGCATTTTTTAAAATAAATATCTATTATATTAATTTGCCGTTTTCGTTATTGAATTATTTCAGGAAATTATAAATTTCTAAAAAACAACTATGTATTTAATTTAGTTGGCTATTTTTGGGCTACCTAGACATATGGAAAAGGCGATTCGGCAATGTGGAATACTGGCAACACTGGTTCTCCTTGTGTCCTTGTTCGAAGTGAACAAAACAGTTGTGGGTGTTGTTACAGACAAGTGCAGAAGTGTTAACTACTGGATAATCATTTTTATTAGCAACAAGAAGGAATGTAAGTGCAATTGTTTTTTATTTAATAAACCTCGTGGTTCACAATGTTAGTGCGTTACATTTTTGTGTGTTCTTTATTGACGTTGAAACAATTTTTTTTATATTTTGCGTTTAGAATAACTCCATTATACGCCCAGTCGGTCTTATTTTGTTCATGCATTCCTTGTGGTGTGAGTTGATGTATCTACTGATTAGTGTATTAACAATAATTTCTAAATTAGCATTATTTTGGAGATTTACATGCCAAATTGCTGATAGAAATTATTATTAATTATTCATGAGCACCGAGTACGCAGCTACTCGTTGCAGTCCTAGTTCAGGGTTATCATCATCGTTTAAGTTGTTCCTAAACCATTCAGAATAGATTTGACGTGCAATAAAATCTCGTAGGAAAATTTGGTGATTCATATGAATTTTATAAGGAAAAAGCTTTAAATCTTTTTTTAACATTGTACTTATGGCAATTTCCATAAGATAAATTAATTTGTTGGCTTAATCTTCTTACTGAAGTTGAAGGATTAGTCTCAATAATGTTTTGTGCATTATCAATAACCTCTTGCGTTCTTCGGATTGGATGTCCAGACCACGGTTTTCTTGCTACACTACCTGTTTGTCTAAAATTTCTGATTAGTCTATGAATGATTTCATATATCACTTGAGAAGAATGCATTTCGAATTCAGCCGGAAAACGCTCTATAAATTAATTGCAACATTCTTGTTTAGAATATTCCCATACGCCGTCATCAGTTTTATGTCCATTACGAAAATATACTTCTAACAAGAACGACAGTTTTGATATGTCTCTGAAGTTTATTTATTTCTATTCGTATTTATTTATTTATTTATTCAATTTATTTAATTTATTTATTCAATTTATTCATTCATTCATTCATTCATTGACCGATAACTACAAGCATGTATGGAGGTTTAAAATAAATAATTAATAAAATCAAATAATTTTTCTAAACTATTCCTTGACATGCTTAATTTTAATTCTTTATTGTACTAATTCTTTGTTGTATATATATATTTAAACTTTCTTTTTGAGTTTTGTGTTACCTTTTAAATCCATAATTATAATACAATTGAGATTTGCAAATTTTGAATTAAGATTTTATTTTAACAGCACCATCATCTACTTGGGGAGTACCACCGATCATTGCAAGAAATGAGCAGCAGTTAACTCTCAAAATTTTGAAATGCGTGCCACTTGGTCAGTTTACTGGAAATGAAATCTATGATGATGATTTTGGATGCTACATTGTTCAACTACCTAGTAAAATTGACAGACTGTAATTATGCATCTTCTGAGACATCGTTATGACGTTATCCCATTCAACTGGTAAGTGTTTACAGTTGTATAACTAGTTTTATGATTTTTGTTTTTTTTTATAGTCGGTGGCAGGTGGCACTAGAAATGTTGCATGATTTATATATCAACTGACATCAATCAATATACGTTTCAAAGCAAAGCAAATATGTAATTGAAATAAACATTATGGAAAAAAGACCATTTCAAAGTGTATCATTGGTTGCTGTCTAAAATTTAGATAAGTAGCTGAAATTATATTTAGTTTCTAATGGCACAAACTGGACTATGTCATTCCTGAATGCTTAAATTTCAAACAAGTCGGACTAAACCGATAAAAAATTGTGTTAATTGTTGTAATTTTGCACACTTACACCGGGTCTTTCCATTTAAATTGCAGAAACTCTCGAGTTTGATACATTATTGAAAAGTGTTGTGGGTTTTATGAACTATTTTTTTAGAGATGCTTGGTTTTTTAATGTTTTTTTATTTTTGAAAGTTTGCATCCATAACATCAAATTATTTTTAGGAATTTGCTTCAGAATTGGCATTTAAACTTATGAATTGCTCAAAATATTTGTAAAGCATTATTTACTTTATCGTAAATATGGAGGAAACGGTCGTTTTTCTAAAATTATATTTTTTCTACGATCCTGTCAAAATGACCACTTTTTGCACAGTTTCTAGTGTCAAAAGCGACGTTTGTAGCACTCTTAATATTAGCGCCCGAAATACGTGTTTTTTGCACGTTGCCATTGGTGGCGTGTTTTCGCTTTGCCGTAAGTTTGAATGCCAACATAACCCAGAATATCTAACACAATGTGACCGAACTAAGTTTTTATATTGCTGTTCGATCGTAGAAAAAATAGCATCACTAGCGACGTTAAAAGCACTCTGCTTTGCGTCGTGCTCTTAAACTCATCGCACGTGCTTTAAAGGCGTCCTTATACACTAGTAATAAAATAGCATAATATACCTACTATTTTTCACTACTTCTTTGCAAGTGATCCTTATACTATCAGATTTAAGGGATGTAGGAAACATCTACAAAAATTGTTACGGTTTCCATAACAATGTACTTACTTTCCTAGAGAAATAAATTATTTACATCCCGCATTTATTACAACTTGACAGGATGCCATGTCTGCCATTTGGTTAACTCGAAGAAAACCATTATCCCTCGTACTATTATCCATTTTTAATCAGAATTTATTCACAACGCTCACAAAACAGCACTCGCAATCGTATTTACGCCGTGCGGTTTTTTTGGTTCGGTGAGATTGCTAACTCGCTACGCTTAAGCAAACTCTCACCTCACCAAAAAACATCACTTTCATCTCTTGTTGTAAAATATACTAATTTTCACCTATGGATTTAAAAAAATATGCCTTTTTTTCATTCCTTTGTTTCCTTATAATAAAATCAAGTGTATTTTATACATTTTTGATATTCTTAATAATTATTGACCAACTGAATTCAAAATTGTCTTTGCACAGTATCTGTTCATCTCAGAAATCAAGTATTGAAACACATTCATAAGCCAAACAATACACACTTACTTTTCACTAATCTTCTCGATTTTTAGAGTTTCTGTTGTTGAGGTGAAATCACTTTGTATCTTGCGGGTGTTTTGTTGTTCAGAATAAGATTTTTTTTAATGAAACATCGGGTCTGCGTTGTAGTCTTTAATTAGTTGAAAGGGGTCTTAATAAGTTCAATAAACATTTCAAAGGGGCCTTAACGAGTTCAAAAACGTTATATTTAATTTGCAGATCCTGCATCAAATGCTATCGCCAAAGAAAAAAAGATGAGACTACTCAAAAAGAAGTGACTGCCAAGGATACCAAGCGAAAAAGCCATAAGTATTTATTTTGCGGCAAGTTAAGTGCAACTTTGTCTCGCCATATCATCCTGATGCATGGCAATGGACCACGCGTTACACTCCCACAAGAAAAACATCCATTGTTGTTGATAAAGGTACACACCCCATAATTGAATACACCTGTGCAAAAAGGAGGCAGCTCCATTTTTACAAAATTTTCAGGGGAGCAATGTGAAAGTAAATTCTGAATTTAGAAGATATTTTTCATTTTCACATCAAAGTTGGTCTTATATCTTTCAATTTCCCGGAAATTACACTTTTTTTGTCCCATACCTAAATAATATTTCAGAAAAAGAATTGGAGCTACCTCTTTTTTGCTCCGGATAACCATATTTGGTAGTACAAAAAATAACATCTAAAAACGTCGGTAAAAAACTATTTGTATTTATTCATTAAATATACATAATTGATTTCGGAGGGTTCCACAGCCATTGTCGTTAAGTAACAAAGTATATATTGTTATAACCACTATTACGTTAAACTTGCATCAGCATCCGGAATATTTAATATGCTTAGCTTTTAATTATTCCGTTCTTGTCCCTCACACTTAAGCTTCTCGTAGAACCACATACACTCTAGTGAAACATACTTTCTTGCAAGTTTTTGTACTCGAAGCGGTAAAAACCAGAACTATTTCGGTGCAAAAAGGGGGTAGCTCCGGAGCTGCCTCCTTTTTGGGCCAAATCAGTATTGGGTTTTAAGAATATTTTCTATCTTATCCTCGTATAAAACATCGGAGCTGCATCCTTTTTGTACCAATCGAACCCATTTTTTTCACTTTACTAATGTCATTAAAAACCCTAAAACGTATAAAATGTGGAGCTGTCTCCTTTTTGCACCGTCTTCACACTGTCTTCAATTGTTCTACAATAATTGCTCAGCTCTATCTTCAGTGTGCAGTTTATTTTAAGCATTGTTATATTTTCTTCATAGTAATTCGTAACTGCTTTACATTGATTACACTTGCATGTAAATTTTGTACTTCTACTGTGCGTTTTTTAAAAAAATTATATATATTCTGAAATGTTCCAGATTCGAATGTTGACGGTGGTTGTTCAATTTTGAAGACCCCTGAGAGTGAAAACTTCAGGACAGGTATTACTAGTGACTCTTCACCAAGTCCATCAGCCTCCGAAATTAGAATGCAAATGAAAAAGCGTCCTTGCAGTGTCACTGATTGCAGAAAAGATTGATGCCATTGGTCAAAACAAGAGGATGCTAAATTGTTGAAGCACTTTAAACACCTACTAATACAAGGAGACAAACCTTCTAAAGCAGCACTACAAAATGTTCTTAAGGCAAATAAGAATGTCTTCGTTGGCAGAACATACCAAAAAACTTATGCGCATTTAGTGTACTTTATTCGAAAAATACCTTAAAACTAACAAATCTAAAGTCTCTTAAACCTGAGCATAATCTCTTACATTTAAGATGCATATTTATTTATTTATTTAGAAACTGCAATTTTGCTCATAAATTTTTGGTGTATAGCATGTCTGCCTTTTGTATTATTCACATCTGTGGTTGTAGTAGTAAGTGCTTACTGTTAAGTAATTAGACGGAGGGCCTGCTACAAATATAGTTGCGTCATTTTATTAAGAAAATATTCCTTGCAATTATATTCTCTTAATATCGCTGATAATTGATTTGGATGTTGGCCTGGTTTTCGATGGTGGGGAGGGCTGCAGCAGTGGTGCAAAGGGGTAGAGAAGAGATCAGCTAGGGTGGCCTGAAATTCGTGTTATATATTGGGCAGTACTGAAGTATATTATTGGTGGCAGTGTCGGTGTATGTCCAATTTGAGGTTAGCAGGTTAGGTTGTGTTTGTTATTTAACACAGACTGACACAAAACCTAACCTAATCTCGAATTTGACATACACTGACAGTGCCACCAACAATACACTTCAAAACTGCCAAACTTATGACACATGTCACAGGCGACGCTGATTATAAATTGATTTGATCTCTTGGTAAACTCGATCCACTATAGTCCCGGATTGTCAATGTCAAAATCCAATTTAAAAAATCCCGTATATCATGGTTAATACTTTTAAGTCAAGCTCTGGGTAACTAGAAACAATTAATTAAGTTACTAATGTCAAAACTATAAATTATAGGTTATTTTTCGAAGTGAAATTAAGCAAAAATAAATAAAAGTTGCCAGGTAACAAAAACCCAATTTTTCAAAATTACGGTTTTGCGTTGTCCAACCTAGTGGTAACAAAAAAAACCAATCGAAATTCAACAGTGCTACCACAAAACATCATTTTTAACAATCCGGGACCATAGTGAACAGAGTACATTTCAATTTCTTATGGTCCTTGAGACAGGTATCCCCAGTAGGTCATGTTTAGTTATGTGAAAATGACCTCACAGACATGTCACGTTTACTTTCCAAATTAGGTTATACTTTTTTACATTTGACAAATACCGGTATAGCTAAAAATATTTGTCAAACGTCAAAAATTATAACCTAATTTACAAGTATATACCTGACATTTTGTCAGGTCGGTATCACATAACCAAACATGACTTACTGGGGATACTTTTCTCAAGGACCATAAGATATGGAATTATCTCTACCCCTTTTGCGCCCCTGTCGTAGCTCTTTCGACCACTGGAATCCAGACAGACTTCCCAACCAAATATCAGCAATGGAATATTTTCTTGATGAAATGACTTAACAAATTTTGTCGCTGGCTCTTACACGAAATATGTAACATCTCATATCAACTGCTACTGCCTATGCACGCTTAATAGTTTACTAGAAAATGTAATTTATAGATTTTTATGTACTAGCTTAATTATACAGGGTTATCAGTTGGATTAGGGATAATTCAAAATGTATGTATGATATTCAGAGATAATGCCATCATCATATGCACAAAACAGGAGTTCTACATGATCTAGTTAGGTGAGCCAATTTTCTGCCCAAGATCATGAAACGAGTGTACAAAATGGTACATACAATCCAGCAGTATGTGCAGTGCATTTTGTGCTATGAACAATTTATTCCAAAGTGTAACGTGTGCGAGTTTTGATTGAGTGTGGTGTCAGAGAAGCAGCTAAATACGATGACATGCGATGGTATCAGTCGTTTGAGGAAGACTACAGTGTTTCTGATATTCAAATGCTGTCGTATGCCTTAAACGACTGTTACCATCGTACTTAGGTGCTGTTCTGATACCGAAGTCACGTCTAAACCGTCTTTTAACACGTGCAACACTTTGGAATTGTTCATACCACAAAACGCATTGCACACGCTGTTCGATTATTGGTACCTACTGCTTTGTTGATTTTTATCATGATTTTAGGAATACACTGGCTCAGTTACCTAGATCATGTAAAACTCATATCGTACCTCTAAAATCATGTTCATGTGCGCAGCTATGGTATGGGTATATTTTGAAATTATGTGCATATTTTTTCCCAATTCTAGTTTGTTTTATTATACAATGATTAGAATTATATTAGTTTAAAATTTGTAATTGAAGTTGCATATACAGTGTCCGCCAAAAAGTCGGCATAAAACTTACGGTAATAATTTGTGCTTGTCTAAAAACCTATTTAGCCCCTATCATATATACCGAGTGATTTTTACTTCTTTAGAAAATTGAGTTTTTCGAACTGTCAAAATCCGAAGTGCTATTTTTCGGAAACTAAGTAAGATATCCATGAGATTTTTTTTTAAAGGCGTGTTATTTTTAGCGAACTGAACAATCTCAAGGCCAGAAAACCCCTAATATTTTTTAACTTTAGCTAAAAATTAATTTTTCAGTTTTTCAAAATTTCACATATCAAGACTTAATATTAAAATTCAAATTTTTTTATGTGAAGACTAAAAATTTATAGTGGGAAAAAATAATATAAAATGTTAATTACTTCTTTAGATTTTTTATTGTTTACCGAAAAGTAGTATGTTTGCATAATTTTTACGTTTTTTATGCAAGGTGCTTTTTAGGAGAAATATTTTTCAATTCTTATTAATATCTATTTAAATGGCTTCAAGAAACTCTAATCTAGCCCTGTAAATGAATTACTGTTACAAAAATCCTGTAAAATGAAAAATAAATTTTTTTCCATATGCCGACTTTTTGGCGGACAGTATATGTTTAATTTACTATTCCAACTGATTCAATTGTTTACTGTCTTTCTGTTTCTTAATTAGTTACAAATGGTTAAATTTTATATTAATTTTTTAACAGTGTATGTCTACATTTGAAATATTTGTTTTGTTATTATTTGTACTTTTTACATTTAAAAATAAAACTATTCTAATACGTCTAAATTTGTTTACTTTTTGTCATCTGATGTTATCTTTGATAATGTAGCGTAAGTTACAACCTCAAACTGAGAGTAGCTGGAAAATCCTATTCTATTGAAGTAGTAACAATTTAATGATGAGAGTGAAAAATATGTCTCTTTATTCACTGTACCATATAACTATTTTTAATTATCACCTTTAGCACCTTTCTTATTTTATTCTAGTAAAATTGAAATGCAAAATACAAACAAAAATTGTAGTTTATGTAAAAGCAGGCAACCATTGTTGCACTTGCGATTTGCATGTGGTCATATGTGGATGTAGCATTTATGTGAAAAAACATTTTTAGTGTTAAATCACTTTTGCTTACCTTTTCGTACAAGAATTTTGTTTTAAAGTAGTGTACTAGTTATTTAGATTACTGAATTAATTGTATGAGAGTATTCCATGTTTATATATTTAATAAAATCATTTTACTGATTTCCTGTGTAAATTCCACATAAGCCAAGATAACACCCATTTTTATCAGAGCGCCATTTGTCCGTTGACGCGTGGTGGAGTTGAGTACTAAAATTATAAGCGATGTAGCGCTATGCAGTGTAGCACTAAGCAGAGAAAACCATTATTATTATTATTATTATTATTATTATATGTATATGTACGGAAAAGTTATTTAGTTGAGACACTGTAAAAGCCCCCCAATCAACAAATCCGTTTACAATGTATTTATTGAATAATTAACCCAAAACTAAAGATACATATCGGCTAAACAACTTCAAGATCTATTCGCATGTAATCCCGATTTTATACTGCCCCGTTTCTCCTATAAAAGAGGTAAATCTTTACTCCAGTTACATTTGCTATTAAAGCACGTTTCAGGAGTCAACAAAATAAACTATAAACAATAACATGTGGAGCCGCCGAGAGGATGGCATTTAATTCTTAGAAATCCTTCAAAACAACTTGCACAAGATGCTGAGAAGGTTGAAAATTGTAGTACGTAATGATCTGCTATGCAGTAGAACTTTGCAGGTATGTTTTCCATTATGTCTTTATTAAATGTTTAACGAATTGCAGATGTGACGCTAGTACTGGGCTCTTCTAGCGATTTGAGTGACGCTTGAAAAATGCGCAGTTTTTGCGAATTTGTGCAAGTTGTACGTATTGCAGGTGAATGTTGTTGGTGTCATTTTAAAGATCTCATCAAGGGCCAACGTTTTGGAGAAATTGTAAGATTCTAGGGGGCGAAAATAAAGGGGTTAAAACGATTTTTAGGACACGAAAGCGTTCGGTGCTGTTACATCGCATACTTTTTTGAAAGATACAAATCTGATTTCGGGCTAGTTCGAAAGAGGATGAATCAACGCTTATCGTACGCGCTGGATTTTGGCGTCTGCGATGCACGGGGGCGAAGTTACGGGGGTAGAAACCCGAGGTGCATTTGTAGCAAATTGGATGTTCGCATAAACAGGGAGGAAAAAAAACGAATTCTGTTTTTGGTAGTATGTGGATGAATGTGTGGGTTTTAAAGAATTTTGCGGCTTAGGTGGATTTAGGGGTTGCAAAACGGGGAAACCGTTATAATTACCAGAACAATTGTAAAATGATTATTTGTGTGAAATGCGCTGTTTGGAGACTTTCTACTGGTCGCTTTTTTAAGAGAATTTTGGAGGTGGTAATTTGGGGGCCCAGGTAGATTTGAGGTTTGCAAAACGGGAAAAACCGTTATAATTATCAGAAAAACTTTAAAATTAATATTTGCGTGAAATTATCTGTTTGGAGGTTTTCTACCAGAGTTTTTATTTTTTAAGAAAATTGGGAATGTGGGAATTTTGAGTTCTAGGTGAATTTGGGGGTTGCAAAATAGGGAAAACGTTATAATAATCAAAAAACCCTTAACATGAATATTTGTATGAAATTCGCTGTTTGGAGATTTTCTGCTAGTCAATTGTATTTTTTAAGAGAATTTGGGATGTGGGAATGTAGCGGTCTAGTTGACTTTGGGGGTGGAAAAATGGGAAAAACGTATAATTATCGCAAAAACCTTAAAATCAATATATGTAGAAAATTCGCTGTTTGAAGATTTTCTCCTGGTCAATTGCATTTTTAAGAGAATTCAAAATGTGGGAATTTTGTGGCCTACGCGAATTTGGGGAAAACGTTATAATTATAAGAAAAACCTTAAAATTAATATTTTTGTGAAATTCGCTGTTTGAAGACTTTCTACTGTTCGATTTTATTTTTTAAGAAAATTCGGGATGTGAGAGTTTTGCAGCCTTGGTGGATTTGAGGGTTGCAAAATGGGGAAGACGATATAATTATCAGAAAAACCTTAAAATCAATAGTTGTGTGAAATTCGCTGTTTGGAGATTTTGTACTGGTCGATTCTATTTTTATGAGAGTCTGTGATGCGGGAATTAGACTATTTGCTCATTTTTTAAATAAGAAAAATGTGCATTTTTTATTATGGCCCTTTGTGAAATTGTAAATTTGCAATTAAGTGGTAAATAGCGTGTCGGATTGTAGTTTATTCTAACATGAATAATATTACGTGGGTTAAGGTTATTGCCGCGCTGCACTTGTTTGCAGAATGGTAGTGGCCAATGGCAGGGTTGGGATGTTAGTGTCAGTTGTTTGTACTAAAACTTAATGCTCGATTGTAATAGAAAAAATTGACGGGGACTTTAAAAATATAAATACGATACATATTGTGATGGTCTTAGACCCACGACCCGATTCTGCTAGCAGTACAACTTAAGAAACAAGTCAATAAGCACATAGTTGGGGGTGTTTTATGTAACTGCAATACTAAACTTAAATTTCAATCAGTAAATGCACTGGAAAAGAAATGCTAGTATTAATAATTGTATTGAGTAAAGAAATTAAAGGGCAAAGCTTGTTTTTCACAAGGTTGAAGTTGACGTTCAAATTAATTAAATATTAGCTTTGTGCAGAATGAATGGCCGAGCCGAAAGAAATGAACAGTCGCAAAAAGGTTTCCGAAGTGCATATCAATGAAGCGTAGATTTCAATATACCTAAGCAGGGAAATTGTGAGCAATCTAGAAAAGGTATAGGAAGCCAGAAGAAAATAATAATACGTTGCAAAGAGCAAATAAGAAGTCAGGCAGCAAGACATAGAAAAGCAAGTGAAAAGCAAACAGATGGACATGAAAAAGCAAGTAAAAATCAGACAGAAGGAGATGCAAAAGCAATTATTAAGAAATGAACTCTATAAAATAATCAGTGCAATTAACGCGAGTGAAGTAGAGCAGAGTAACTAATAAAACGTGTTTTTGGGGCAAATAGACTTTTTAAAATTAAGAAATGGACACTATTTTAGTTATAAGAAATTTGTAAATATAATTTGTAATCAAATTCATTTCCATAATGTATTTAATTTGATCAAAACCAATTTCCGGTGCCTTGGTAACCATTGTAATAGATTAGATTTTGCTTTTAATAACGGATATAAAAAGAGACAAATTAATTAAATTAAGATTGACAACGTTAGATTTGTGCTCCACTTCAGTTACATTTTTTATACAAGAAATAACCATCTTGAAAAAAAAAAGTATACCATTGTGTTGTGCATTTTCTAAAGTGTATGTGGCAACGTTTGTGCAAGTTTCCGCCACCAAAAATTAAAAAATTCTACGAGGGGTTTCCGAGGTTTCGCCAACGTCCAGCTCAAGATTCAGATCACTGCGAACAGCCAAAATAAGGATCCTAAGCCAGAGGTTTGTGGTGCAACACCGTGGGCAGCACTGTAAGAGGGCGTGCGACAACATCTGCAGCGAGAAAAGCTGCTCCAGGTCGAGAAACACCCCAGGAACGCATCACCGAGCATCGTCGGAAGCCGCAAAATTGAGTTATTTAAAGCGGTTGGATTTCGACGTGCATATGAGGGGAGATCCTTACCGAAGAAAATTCCAGTACTTCTACGGCCGCAACGGAGGAGCAGTTCGAGAAATAAGAGTTTTCCCAAATTTGAGGTTAGGCGGAGGTGAAATAATTGCGATTTTGATGTAACAAATTAATGCCTGAAACAAATTATACTAATAACCGCCAAAGCGCTACGATTTGCATAAATACCTCTGCAAATGTTCACAATTTTGATTATTTTAAAGTCAACAACGCTGACTGCACGATACGAACCATTTTGTAGGTTTTGACCATATATCTAATACTTACTATATTGCTAGCGGCTATGAGTAGGAAACTCACCGACGAAGTGAGACACACAACCAACTCCTTCATGTATACGGTGATCTGTGCGCAAGCGCGGCGGCGTCGTCCGCCCAATGGGGAAGTGGTCAAGTTTAAAATTCGCCTCTAAAGGCGGAGTTCGAATTCTCACGCATGCGCACGAGACGCGTTATACTCTAAGTGAGACTATGTCGGCGCCGTAATGTTTTCTGAAGTTTCCAGGCCCTACCAGCAATATATGTGAATTATATATATGGTTTTGACATATTGCATACAATAACTACTGTGTATTGGAACTAATTCAGGTGTACAGTGGCGCACCAGATCAAGTCAAAATTACAATCTATTAGGAATTCACCCCTGGGAATGGAGTTAATGTTCTACTGAGCTAGCGCTTTGATAATAAATTGCAGATAAATAAAATACGTAAAGAGCATACTACCATTTATTTTGGATCAAGTAAATAAAAATACAAGACAGCATATTTTAATCAGTCTAAATTAATTTTATAAACAACCCCAAAAGCGAATTCATAATTATTAGAGCATATCCATAGCAATATGTATATATACGGAAAATTCAATGTTACTTAGTTTATACAATGTAAAAGCTCCCCATACAACCAATCCGTGTAAAATATATTTATTGAAAAATCAACACCAAACTAAAGATATACAGTGTGTCCCCGGATGGTCCTAACTATACTTGTAAACTTCCTTATTTTGCATTTTAGGAAGAACAGTCATTCTTCATAAAAAGTTTTGCTTCATCTAGCAAGTCCGCAGCCACTACCAAAATTTCGAAATAACATACAGGGTGGTTAGAAAACGAGACAACGTGAAATTTGGTTAAGAGTAAAGTACCTTTTATTTGATAGGAAAGCGTAAGTATTACTGGGAAAAGATGTTTGAAATTTCAACAGAAGCTCACATATCTAATCTGAACGTTGTATCTCAAAGTTGATTTTTTTTATTTTTTATTGAAAGAAGTATGTAATAGCGAAATTTATACTAGTATAAATTTTGATAAAAAAAAATAAACTTTGAGATACAACGTTCAGATTAGATATGTGAGCTTCCATTACAATTTCAAACATCTTATTCCAGTGATACTTATGCTTTCCTTTCAAATAAAAGGTACTTTATTCTTAACCAAATTTTACGTTGTCTCGTTTTCTAACCACCCTGTATGTTATTTCAAAATTTTGGTAGTGGCTGCGGACTTGCTAGATGAAGCAAAACTTTTTATAAAGAATGACTGTTCTTTCTAAAATGCAAAATAAGAAAGTTTACAAGTATAGTTAGGTCCATCCGGGGACACACTGTATATTAAACAACTCAAGGGTCTAATCACATCTATTTCATTTTACACACTACCCTGTTTCTCCTATTAAACGCATCTAAGCTACAGTTCTTATATTTGCTATTAAAGTACGTTTCATGAGTAAACAAAATAAACTATGAATAATAATAATATGTGGAGCCGCCGATCGAAAGACATGTAATTGTCAGAACTCCTTTAAAGCAGCTAATAAATGTAATAATAAGAATGACTCATATAATGAATGCATCTTCTAAAGTTATATAAAAAAAATTGAATGTAATATCGAACTCAACATCTTTATCTAATTGCAAATTGATATTAAAGTGTACAAGATGCTGAAAAGGTTCAAAACTGTAGTAGGCACGTATTATTTCTTCATGATCTGCTATGTAGTAGCACTTCGCAGTAACGTTTCGGGTGGGATAATAATATGGGTGTGAACAGGGCCGGGGTCACACTTTTAGCCCGAGTGGGTAGTAAGGTGGGGAGGGGGGGGGAGAGTTGCAAGTGATTTTTTATAATACACTCATATGAAGGGATGAGGGATACAGGGTTACGATCAAAAATTGATAAAAATATACTTTGAGATGTCACAAAGTTTAATTTATTTGCTTTCGTTTAAAGATATAGTATATTACATACCGAGGTGGAAAGTATTTCATTCCTGTCGAGAGATTAAGTAGTTAACCGAGACGCGTAGCGTCGAGGTCAACTTTATCTCGAGACAGGAATGAAACTTTTTACCGTGGTATGTATACTATTTTATTCGCAACCACTTTATTCTAAACAATAATTGGAAAAATTATTATATTTTGATAAGACAGGTTGTGGCGCGCATGAATGGATGAACGAGATTCCCAGTGTTCCTACCTACAAAGCGGTCGGCAATTGATTCATTTCCAACCTCTGCGACGGCAATCACTTTTCCGACCGGTTGGAAAGTTACAAGTTGGGAAAAGCTCATTTTCCAACTTTTTAAAAGTCAGATCTTATTACATATATGGTTGCGAATAAAATCATTTTCGTAGGGCGAAACAAGACGTTAGTTTTTCATTACGAAGAATAAATTCATCCATTAAAATTTCTAAATCGAGCACATGAACTGAATCCGGGTAGGAATGCAAAATAGCAACGTGATTTAGCCGATTCTGTGCCATAGTCGATCTTAAATAATTTTTTATTCGACGCAAAACTGAGAAACTTCTTTCATTAGAACAAGAAGATCCCGGTACTGTTATTATTAATCTCAGAAAACGCACGAATTCGGGAACGATTTTCATATAATGTTCATTTTCCTTGAGAAACTTTACCGTAGTGTTTAAATCAGTTGCTTCTTCCCCTTCACGCTTCATGATACTCCTAAAAAAATCTCTATCATTTGTTAGTCGCGATTTGTTAAAATCTCCTCTATAGAATTCCACGATTTCGTCTGCATTCTTCGTTTTACCAGTTGCAAATTTTTCTCAAAACTTTAAAAACTTGGTTTTGTTCGAAAGTTTCGAGTGGGTAATTATTCACACGGATACTTTTGAGTGGGTAGTACTACCCATACTACCCACGTCAACCGCCGGCCCTGGATGTGAACAATTTTAAAACTTTTTTTAATTTCTATCCCTTGTAATTGTTTCAAATTCTAGAAATTTTGTGCCAGACTTGAAAATTAGCAAAATTCATTTTTAATGCATTAACGAAGGTTGGTAAATTGCAACTTCTGTAAGTTTTTACTACTTGATAGAAAGTGACAGAATCTCCAAGCACGCCAACCATATCTGTATGAATTTCTTTTTTCCATTTCTCAAAATTTTCGTGCAACCAGTACTTTTAACTTGTACAACTTTGAAACTATTAAAGTTCGACTAATCAAATTTGGCAGTTTTATTGTCAATAAAATAGGAAAACAGGTGCTAGTGACTAAGGGCAACATATTCCAAAGCCATCTATGCTAGGGACATCAAATACTGTACATCCCTCGGACCTTCAAATAAAATTCAAAATAGTGTTTTTACAACAGTTTTACAAAAATATTGTGACAAACGTATTCCCGAGAAAAGTAGACACCGCAAAAATTAGTGTCTATTATTTACAATAACAATATTAAGGAAATCCGAGAAATAATCCGCAAGAATTATATTTGGTTCTGCGTCAACGACACGACTGACGTACCCAAAGGTTTTCTTTACTCCTAATAGCCCGGGAGCCAGTGACAGATTTTTGCGACCAAATTCCTCTCAGTCGATAATTCGTATAATGCTTCATTTAGTTGCTCTATGAAGCGTTGTGAACGTCAGCTGCGAGACCATGGTCGGGATAGGCGATAGCAGCCACCCACGTACGTAAAAAAAATATTTTCAGTGATTTCCTCCCGGCTGAAAATTTGTTAAATAATAGCTTACATATCACTTATAGTAATAAAAGAATGTCAGCTGGCTGCTGATGTCGGATTATACTTCAGCTGCTTGTATAAACGTGTAAAAATAAAAAGAATATTCAGGCATCTCCTCCCGGTTGAAATGTTGTCAGGTGATACAATTATATATTTGTTTTGATAAAAATAAAGTCAGCTGGCTGTATGTCGACGGGAAAGTCGTCAATTAATTTACATATATATAAAACGCACGAACTGCATGCTTCCCACCACGAGATCAGTACTTTTAGATACTTACCTTATTTCCTCCCGGTTAAAAAGTTGTTAAATAATAGTTTATATATTACTTGAAGTAATCAAAAAAGTCAGCTGGCTGAATGGCGCAGGAAACCTCGTCAGCTGATGCATTTAAATAGGTGAGCGGCCGTCAGACGTGGCTTCCGCGCTACACCTTTGACTGCATCAGCTGACGACTTTCCCGTCGACATACAGCCAGCTGACTTTATTTTTATCAAAACAAATATATAATTGTATCACCTGACAACATTTCAACCGGGAGGAGATGCCTGAATATTCTTTTTATTTTTACACGTTTATACAAGCAGCTGACGTATAATCCGACATCAGCAGCCAGCTGACATTCTTTTATTACTATAAGTGATATGTAAGCTATTATTTAACAAATTTTCAGCCGGGAGGAAATCACTGAAAATATTTTTTTTTACGTGCGTGGGTGGCTGCTATCGCCTATCCCGACCATGGTCCCGCAGCTGACGATCACTGCGCTTCACGGCACAACTAAATGAAGCGATTCTCAAATTATCGACCGGGAGGAAATAACTGACAAAAATATGTCGCTGGCTCCCGGGCTATAAGGAGTTATACAAAACCAACAGTAGCACCATATCAAAATTTATTAATGAAGAATTAAAAAATTTCTGTTTACCAAAACCAGTGACATAAGCAAGAGTTTTACTGATGCTTTCAGATAGGAAAATATATTACGAAAATTTAATTTATTGCACTTGTTTGACACATGGACTAGAGCTAATTGCTGAAACAATAAGGTTGCAATATGTTTTAATTAACAAACTGATATTAAATAGAAAAAGGATATTTATTTACGAGTACAACATTTTAAAGCGACATTACCTTTGCCTTTCGAGCCAGTTTTAACTAGATGGCGAAGCTGGCTCGCTGCTGCTATTTATTATGCAGACAATTTCGAAAATTATAAAAATAAGTATTTCAATTTCTGTAACCGCCAGTTAGGTAGTAAAAGACTGTCAAACCGTTTTAAATTAGTCCTAACTGAAACAAAATTTAGCATTTCTTAAAAGTTATTGCAACTTCGTCAGCAAAGCCATGAAAGTGGTCAAGATACAATAATTGGCTTTAATCGAGTCGATGTAAATAGTTCTTGGTTGTAAGGATAATATCTACTATGTACAAGGTTGTGAAAATAAAATTAGACGAAGTTCTCTCGAAAAACTCAGGCTTTCAATCTTTGCTGAAGGTGCTACAATTTTGCGTGGTGATATTGTCGATAACTTTGAAATGGATCCAGCTATTATAGTGAAATTTAAATATACCTCAATAGCACGTGTAGAGGTCGTGAAACGCTTCTCTACTTTCAAGGCAGAATTTAACTATAAAGCATTTGGAACAATATCTAGTAATTGAGCGTTTCAAGGAATAATATTTCCTTTGTGTTTTCAGTTTCCATTTACCGTTAAAAATGTTAATTATTTTTAATTAACGAGTAGTTTCTGTCATTGTATGTAAATACTAGCAAGATACCCGATCTTCGTACGGACTACAAATGCTTTTTCTTCTTTATCTTAAACGAATTCTAGAATGCCCCCTTCCTCTCTCACTCAATACGCTAAACTAACAAACGCTGCAAAACAATATTGTAGGTAAAAAGGTAACAATATTCTTCCGAAAAAAGTTCCCCATAACCCCTTTATGCATCACGTATCCCCTGGAAATGTGTATATAATTGTCGTTCTCCTTGTATAGATTGATAAAACTATAGGTTTAGTATAACAATGAGAATAAAAATAATATATGTACCTGAAATGTTGTATTCATAAATTGTAGCAACATACCAGTTTCCACGACTTGGAGGTGGAATTTCGGATATTCTTCTATTTTATTCTAAACTGGACACACGGAAAAAAACAATAACTTTAACCTCTTTTTTAACTTCTTTTTACTTTTACCCCATTTTTACTCCTTTCACAATGAAATTTAGAATAAAAACTTTCAACCACTTTTTAAAGATCTAAAAAGCACACATATGCCCAAAAACCATGATCATCAGGAACTACTGGAAATACGAAAGATTCTATAATTCACCCCTGAATCTAAATTCGCACCTCTAGACGTTGATCTGAGCACAATCCTGACGTTTTTAGGAACTTAGGATCTACAGGTAACCTTTCTAAGTAAAATCCAAGTCGATATATTATAGGGTCTTAAGAGATAATGGCAAATTTGTGAAAAGACATTTTACCTCTTTCCTTCCCTTTAGGGTTGGAATTTCGAAAACTCCTTTCCTTGCACTTCGCTACGTAACTAAAGGACCCTCCTTGCCAAATTTCATGTTCCTGGCACCAAGGATTACTACGGATTCGCGTTGTTGAGTTGGTGCTTTATCTTTGATATATAGAGATTATAGCGGAATACCCGTTTTATCCCCTTGTGGGTAAAATTTCTAAAAACCTTTTCTACCTCATTTTAGTTTAAAATACACTCAAAAGAAAAAATCTATAATTTTAACCCCCCTACCCCTTTTCAGTTTTTCCTCCTTTTAGCCCTTTAGGGTTAAAATTTTCAAATTCCCTTACACGCTTTTCTAAATATTTTAAAAATACGTCTGTATGTCAAAAAAAGGATGTTCTAGCTCAATAAACGTTGATTTGGAAAAAATCCTAAAATATGTTTCTAGGCATTTGCATTGATAATCTTTGCAAGTAAACACCAAGTCGCTACCTCGTCGGGTCTAAGAGATATTGAGGAACTCATGAAAACACATTTTACTCCTTTTCACCTTTCTAGTACCAGTGGTTTCGGCTCTCTGTTGATTACTCAGGGTTGTGACTTTCCTCTATATATATTGTAATAAATGGCTTGATTTGTAAAGGTATTTTAAACTAAAAAATTAATTATTAGGGCAAATTACTACACAATTCTCGGGTTATTTTATATTGTACCAACTTTGCCTGTCAGCAATTCAGGCTAATTAAAAATGAAATGCATCAATTAATGTTCAAATAAAATGGTTAATTGCCCCTCTTTATATTTTATTAAACTGCAATAATATCTAGACTAGCTCTCGACAAAACACAAAACTGCTTAATCTCAGGTTAGGTTCAGAATTTGACTATTATCAAAATTTATTCTCAATTTTAGACTGTTTGTCAGAAAGTAACTCATATGCGCGCTTCTAGTAGATAATTCTAGATGCTTTTGTGATATTTCCTGTAAAATAGCTTGATTCTGCCCAAAACCACAAAATTTACTGACGCCATCTAATTTATGAAGATTACGGCTTAGCTGGACTCTTGCAAATGCGATGTGCTTCTTCTGCAGGCTTTATTCTCAAAGTTCAACAACTTTCCCGAGCTCTCAACACTCAATTAAGGCTAGATCGTACCTTGGAACTTCTCTTCGAACTTGGACCGAAGCTGACCGCAGGTGACGCTGTTGGATTTGTGCCGTTTAAGACGCTTTCCTTGGCCGCAAATGTTGTTCCTGATGCTCTTGCAGACCCCCTCGATGTGATGGAGAGCAAATCTCTGGGTTCCGCTGCTTAAATAGACCGGAATCGATCTTCGGAAACTCCAGGTGTTCGCTGCCGTTGTTCCCTCGAAAGTGATTGGAAAAGTTTGTAAACTTATCTGGTAGAACTAGCTACAAACGCTCCCACAGGTGCACGGTCACTTGGACAGTAAAACTGTATACTTTTTTTTATTTATTTAAAACATAGATTTTATGGAGCACAATTTTGGGACAGAAAGCTTCTAATTTATCTCAATTGTTCTCCTTTTTTTCGATTAGGTCGTAATAGTTTCTTCTTTGTTTTTCCCCCCTATTAAAATTCTGTGGGTTCTGATTCCAATTATTGTTGCTAAAATTTCTTCTTTGATCATAATTATTTCTGTTATTATTGTAACGACCTTTTTGTCTGCCATAATTGTTGTAATTATTATTAAAATTGTTTCTATTCTGCCTCAAATTGTTTCCAAATGTTTCATCCAATTTTCTCTTACTGTAATTTTGATATTCAGGTTTTGATTTACTTCTCTTTCATTGTATACTCTAAGTCGTAGTTTCGTACAATCTCTAAAAAGTCTTTTAATGTTTTCACGTTTTGCATGGCTACTGCCGTCGTAATTTTGGCTTCTAAGTGTCTTGACAGATGTTGGATAATTTCTTCTTCTGATAATTTGGGTGTCAGATACTGCGCTTTGTTGTAACGGTGCATGATGTACATTTCTCTCGATTTTTCCTTTTCAACGTATTTGCCTGAAGTTAATTCGGTCCGAACTTGGGCCTGGTTTGAATTGCTCCAATATTGTTGTACAAATAGTTCTTTGAATTCATCATACGTTGTATATTTGCTTTTGATAATACTGTGCCATACTTCTGCGTTGTATCGCATGGCCATGACATCATTTAGTTTTGCCAGAAATATCATGGGCAATTCACCGTACTTTCCCTCAAAGCGCGGTATCGTTTCAGTGCTCATCGTCAGTGTAGCAGCGTTTGCCAGGTATTCGTGCACTTGTTGGAATCTCTCATGTACCCCTTGTAGCACCATCGTAATTCTATTTTCCACAATCGCTATATGGTTTGCATTCCGGCTTTATGATTTTATTAATAACTAGGCTCACACAGTATGCACATAACAAACCTTTTGTGTCAATTAATTTCGCTTAGTCTGGCTTTAAATATGCACAAACCATTTTAATTATATTACTTTACTGAATCTTCAAATTCCAATCCTCTGAAATATGCTTTGCTTATGTGTGCCTTTATCTGCCTAATTAATGCTTTTTGCATCTCATTACCAATGCATTTAATACCTTTATTACTGTTTAAATTGCAATTACATAAAATATCTTAACTCTGTGCTTTATTGACTTGGTTAAATATTTCGCACTGCAAACAAGAGATAAATTGTGAGCTTAAAAGCATTTCAATATACACAGGGTGTTAATTAAGTACGTAGACAAACTTTAAGAGGCGATTCCTTGGTCAATTCTAAGATAAAAAGTTCATACAATCATAGGACCTAAACATCTTCGTTGTCAAAATATAGGGTGTTGAAGTTTAAACAAAAATTCATTCTTTTCCAAAATCTGGCAAACGCCTAGAGCTATTCTAATGAAACTTGGCCTCGATGCACGCCACTGGTAGAAATAAATTAAATTTATTTTGGCCGAACAAGGCCACTTTATGAAATAATAACCTATACCAAGTTTCATTTGAATACATCCAGCGGTTTTCAAAATTTTTGAAAAAAAAAATTTTAGTTTAAACTTAAACACTCTGTATTTTGAAAACGAAGCCGTTTAGGCCCCATGTTTGTAGGAACTTTTTATCTTAGAATTGATCAAGAAATCACCCCTTAAAGTTTGTCTACGTACTTAATTAGCACCCTGGATATATAGATAGATAAATATGTATTTAGCTATAACATGTACTTGTGTATCTTTTTAATATAAAGTGTTAACTCGTTTGACGTAAAAAGTATAGAATTTTTTCAGAACTGTCAGTTTAAATGCTTTTAGAAAAAAAATTAAACTGGTGTTTTTATTACTTTTTCGTTTAAGGTAATGGTTTTTTGCGCCTTTTTGATGAAATGTTAAGCTTTTGTAAAAACTTATTTTGAATTCTTTTGTGCTTATAGATCCGGCTTTATATTGGTTATAAATATTTAGTACTAATTTTATATGTTTTGGTGTTTGATGCTGGGGACACACTACTTGGCACCCTATTTATAAAATAATACTTTTTTTTAAATCCCCTCATTTCCACTAAACTGCCCTAGCATCAATAAGAAAATCTAATGCTACAATCACCACTCATATGTTGAGACGTTACAAAAATAAGAGAGCGATAATTTTGCAGCCCAGCTAGATTTGAGGGTTGCAAAATGGTGAAAGGTTATAATTATTAGAAAAACCCTAAAATCAATATTTGTGTAATATTCTCTATTTGGAGACCTTTTAATGGTCGACTGTTTTTTTAAGAGAATTCGAGATGTGACAATTTTGCGGCCCAGGTGGATTTGGAGGTTGTAAAATGAGAAAAACGTTATAGTCATCAGAAAAACTTTAAAATTAATAATTGTTTAAAATTCGCTGTTTGGAGGCTCTTTACTGGTCGACTGTATTTTTAAGAAAATTCAGGATGTGGCAAATTTGCTACCCAGGTGGATTTGGGGGTTGCAAAATGGGGAAAACGTTTTAATGATCAGAAAAACCTTAAAAATTATATTTGTCTAAAATTCGCGGTTAAGAAGCTTTCTACTGGTCGATTGTATTTTGAAGAGAACTCAGGATGTGGTAGTTTTGCAGCCCAGGTGAATTTGGGGATTGAAAAATGAGGAAACGTTATAATTGTCAGAAAAACCTTAAAATCAATATTTCTATAAAATTCGCTGTTTGAAGGCTTTCGACTGGTAGATTGCATTTTTAAGAGAATTCGCGATGTGCAAATTTTACGGCTCAGGTGGATTTGGGGGTTTTAAAATGGTGTAAACGTTATAATTATCAGAAAAACCTTAGTCAATATTTCTTTGAAATTTGCTGTTTGGAGGCTTTCTACTGGTTGATTGCATTTTTAAAGAGAATTCGAGATGTGGGAATTTTGCAGCCCATGTGGATTTGGGGGTTGCAAATTGGGGATAACGTTATAATTATCAGAAAAATCTTAAAATTAATATTTGTATGAAATTCGCTGTTTTGAGACTTTATACCGCTCGATTGCATTTTTAAGAGACTTTAAGATATTGAAATTTTGTGGCCCATCTAGATTTGGGTTTTGCAAATTGGAGAAAAATTATAATTATCAAAAAAACCTTAAAATCAATATTTGTGTGATATTCGCTGTTTGGAGACTTTCCATTGGTCAATTGTAGTTTTTAAAAGAATACGAAATGTGAGAATTTTGGGGTCCAGCTAGATTTGGGGGCTGCATAATGGGAAAAATGTCATAATTATTAGAAAAAACTTAAAATTACTATTTGTGTGAAAGTCGCTGTTTGAAAGGTTTCTACTGGTCGATTGCATTTTTAAGAGAATTCGAGGAGTGGGAGTTTTGCAGCTCAGGTGGATTTTAGGGTTGCAAAATGGGTAAAATGTTATTGTTATCAGAAAAACCTTAAAATCAATATTTGTGTGAAATTCCCTGTTTGGAGACATTCTACTGGTCCATTGTATTTGTTAAGAGAAAAGAGAATTCAGGAATGTGAGAGGTGGGTGGGGGAGGAAATGTTTTGCCTTATTGTCTCAATTGTTAAATAAGGAAAATGTGCTATTTTGTTTGATTCTGACTCTTTGCGAAATTGTAAATTTGCAAGTATATATTAAATGGTGTGATGCTAACGGAATGTCGAATTGTATTTTACTCATTGCCGCGCTAAACTTGCTGGTACATTCGTAGATGTCCACTGGCAGAGTTGGAATGTAATGGCAGCTGTCAGTATTTGTCTAAAATTCGCTGCTTGAAGACTTTCTACTGGTCGTCTCTATTTATAAGAGAATTCGGGATATGCAAGTTTTGCAGCCGAGGTGGATTTGGGAGTTGTAAAATGGGGAAAATGTTATAATTATCAGAAAAACCTTAAAATCAATATTTGTGTGATATTCACTGTTTGGAGGTTTTCTACTGGATGATTTTATACACCTACCGGCAAAATTAGAGGAACACAACAAAAGTCATATTTTGGAATGTTCTGTGGCATTATTTAACCGAATTATGTTTTAATCTTTAATGTTAACAATAGTACACAACTTCAGAGAATAACAATTAACGAATATAACCGATGAACCTACCTAATTCAAACAGTTTACTGAGAACAATGAAAAACTTCAGAATAAAAAAAATTGTTTTCTCTTTATAAAAAGTAATTTTTCTATAATGGTATTAAATATATGGGTGTAATTAATAACGCGTGTTACCCCCAGGAGCTCTGATTACTGCTTCCATACGTCTATTCATACTATGGATGGTGCCATCGATGGTGTGTTCAGGCAGAATGTTCCACTGTGTCGCTAGTGCCGTCTTTAGCTCATCTAGGTTTTGTACCGATGGATTTCTGGCCCGGACCCGTTTCCCCAATATGTCCCATATGTGTTCGATGGGATACATATCAGGAGAACGTGTTGCCCAGTTCAGGGCATGAATACCAACTTTGAGTAGGTAATCCAAAACACAGCGGGCAGCATGGGAGCGAGCGTTATCCTGCATTAAGACAAAATCCTCCCCTATAAATGGGGAAAATGGCACAACATGATCTTGCAGAATGACTGTAATATACCGTGCACCTGTCAGGGAACCTCCTGCAATAACCACTAATTCTGTACGTGCTCCCAAACATATCCCACCCCAAACCATAAGTGAGCCTCCTTCATATGAGACTGTGGGGACCATAGGACATTGTAAATATCGCTACCCTCGGCGTCTCCATACTTTCTCTCTACCATCAATCACATTTATACAAAAGCGGCTTTCGTTTGTGAACAGAACTTTACCCCACTGCTCTAACGTCCAAAATCGGTGTTCACGTGCAAACTCCAGTCTTGCTGTACGATGCCTTAAGTCAAGTTTTGGCCCTTTTGCAGGAATTTTGGAAGTCAATCCAACCTCGTTCAGTCTTCTCCTTACTGTTCTTTCACTTACACTTACGTGACGCACATTTTCTAAAGCATTTCTGGTCTGAACAGCCGTTACACGTCGATTTATGAGAGTCTGCAGTATAATAAAGCGATCATCCCTTGCAGTTGTTGCTCGTTTCCTACCTTGCCCACGTGTACGTGTGAAAGAACCTGTCTGTCTAAACATTTTTACATTGCGATGTACAACAGATACCTATACTTCCTGGATTTTGCTGACCGAACTGTAAGTGTAGCCATTTTCGACCATTGTTAGAGCTCTAGCGACATCAGTTGCCGTTAAATCGGGAATTTTTTACAACAACAGAAAACAAAATCGTAAATCCTCGTTGTAAACTAACCAAGAAATAAGCACTTGTTTTAAAGAACAAAATGGTAAACCCTCGTTGAAAACTAACCAAGGAATAAGCACTTGTTTTCAAGAACACAAAAACCCAAGCAATATGTTAACAATAAAACAAATGATAATTAGGCTAAATTTAATGCTAGATTGCTATTTGTTATTCATTATACGTGCAAAAGTAACATTTATAACCAAATTGAGTCATATATATCCTAAAACATAGGGAAAATATGACTTTTTTTGTGTTCCTCTAATTTTGTCAGTGTGTGTATTTAAGAGAATTCGGGATGTAGAACTTTTGCAATCCAGGTGGAGTTTTGGGTTACAAAATGGGAAAAACGTTTATGTGAAATTCGCTGTTTGGAGATTTTCTACTTGTTGATTGTACTTTTAGAGAATTCGGGATGTGCGGATTTTGTGGCCCAGGTGGATTTGGGCTTGCAAAATGGGAAAAACATAATAATTGCCAGGAAAACCTTAAAATAAATATGTGTGTAAAATTCACTGTTCGAATGCTTTCAGTGGAAAGTAGGTCGATTGTATTTTTTAAGGAACTTCGGGATTTGTAAATTTTGCGGCACAGGTAGATTTGGGGGTTACAGATTTGGGATACGTTATAATTATCAGAAAAACCTTAAAATCAATATTTGTGTGAAATTCGCTGTTTGGAGATTTTCTACTTATCGATTTATTTTTATTTGAATTCGGGATGTGCGTGGTTTGCAGCCCAGGTGGATTTGGGGGTTGCAAAATGGGGAAAACGTTATAATTATCAGAAAATCCTTAAAGGCAATATTTGTGTAAAATTTGCTGTTTGAAGGCTTTCTACCGGTTGATTGCACTTTTAAGAGAATTCTGGATGTGGGAGTTTTGCGGCCCAGGTGGATTGGGGGTTGCAAAATGAGAAAAACGTTATAATTATCAGAAACACCTTAAAATCAATATTTGTGTAAAATTCGCTGTTTGGAGGCTTTCTACTGGTTGATTGTACTTTTTAAGAGAAGTCGGTATGCGGTTGTGAGGGGCGAGAAATGCTATGCCTTATATTCTTAATTTTTATATTAAAAATGTACAACTGTGTTTGATACTGGCCTTTAATAATATTTCGTGGGTTAAAGCTATTGCTTCGCTGCATTTGTTCGCAGAATGATAGACCGCCACCGGCAGGATTGGAATGATAGTGTTAGCTGTTTGTACTAAAACTGAATGCGGTATTAGAATAGAAACAATTGGTGGGGCTTTAAAAATATAAAAACATCTACCGCAAAGGCTCCCCTATCTGTTGCCTGTTTGTAGTTATCTATTTTTTTGGTATAAAAATAATATAAGTTAAAATTACGGGCAAATATCCTAGTACACACAATTCTCGGTTTATATTTTTATACCGTGCTCACCCTTTGCCTGTCAGTAAATTAAGGGTGGTTAAAATAAACTGTAATAATTAACTGCACAAATAAAATGGCTGAATGCCCCTCTTTCTATTTTATCTAACTGCAATACCAATTACGTTAGCTCTCACCAAACACAAAACTTCTTATCTCATGGGTTGGGTTCATAAACGGACTATATTCTCAAACTTTAGGTTATTTGTCTCAACGTAGCTCGTTTGCTTGTTATTAGTTGATAAAATTCACAGTCTCATAAATTGACAGATGAACACAATATGGTTTTTTCGTACAACCTGAAATTGAACGTTTAAAATTGTAAAATACACTGAAAACGCGTCAGATGAATTATTTGAATATTCCCGCTCGGCAACTATTAAAACATCGTCTTCATTGTTTCTCAGGATGACGTCAAACTCGCCTTGATTGTTATTCTCTGTATGACGTAGGATGCACGCCGATCTTTCATTTGTTTATGAAACTCGATTCTGACCGATTTCGCGTAAACCTGGTGACGCAGTTCGATTTTCAAAAACCACGAAGTAATTGGACTTCTGGAAAAACACTAGGCCTCTTCGGCAAGGTTTAATCTTTGATTTCAATCGTTTTCCCAAACGCTGACACTCAATATTTAGATGTATCTTAACTCGTAAAGTTCGCTTCGTTGCTGGCTTCGGAGCTGCTCGTAATGAAGCTGCTGGAATATTTCAGGTTGTAGCTGCTTTCCTGCCCGCCAATGTTGATTTGGACGTTCTTGCAGACTCGACTAATGTCCTGGACTGCTAACCTCTGGCTTTCGATGGTAATTTTGGCCGTAGTCGAAGATTGTAATTTTTAGTTGGGCGGCTCTCGAATTCTCGGAGATGCTGCAAACGTTATCACAGGTACACTATCACTTTGGCAATAAAGTGGACCACTTTTTAGATTGTAAAATTTTCGATTATTACTTCCTTTTACTACTATAAAGGAAGTATTGGATTCACCCCAAAAATTCGAAATTGCGTTTTCAACAGATCTTCACGTTTAAGAGTCCCCTGATCCCAAAAAACATATTTTTTTTCATTGGTCTGTCTGTCTGTCTGTGTGTCTGTCTGTCTGTGTGTCTGTGAACAGAATATCTCAAAAACGAAAAAAGGTATGGCATTGAAACTTCATATATAAGTTTTGTGTACTATGTAGATGAGACAGCAAGCTTTTGAAGAAAATCGCATAACCGGAAGTAGGTGTTTACTCTTGTGATTTTTCAGTTTTTTTCGATTTTTTCAAAAACGGCTCTAACGATTTTTTTTAAATTTTACATTTTTCTTACATTTTTCATGTGTATTGATGTGAGATAGGTGATTTTCCAGTTGAATACTTCTAAAGTGGGTTTCTTTTGTTTTTTTTTCTATTTTTTTTATTAACTCCTATTTTAAATAAAACACCCGGTATATTATTACATTTTTGAATTCACCTTAAAATTCTAGAGAAAATTTGTCTCTTCAACTAACACTCGATTTTGTACCGTTTTTGTAGAATTTGTAATTTTTAAAAATTTTTAACAAATGGTTAAAAATTAAAAATGAAATTTTTGACTAATTATAAGATCACTGTAAAAGGAAGTTGTGTGAGTGTATCACACCAGATTTTTATTATAAAACTTTAATCAAATGTGGAGCACAAATCCAACAACCTTCCAAATTAATTTATTCAATTGTTCTTTTTTTGTTACTGACAAAAAAGCAGCATGTTGCTAAGATACGGTGTTATTTTACTATTAATTGGAAATTAGGTTTGATAATATTTACCACAAATGGAGTAAAGTTTGATTACATAATTTACAATCTAACATTTTCTTAATCTAAAATATTGTCTTTTTGCTTATAACTAATATTATTCTATAGCGTTGCACTCACAAACGTTTTTAATTTCACTGCTCTGATTTTGCACTATGTTTTTAATTATTAAAGCACTGATTTTTGAGTTCCATTTTTCACGTCGCTTGCTTTTACTCTTTAGTTGCCTACATTCAGTGAATGCTCTTTTGCAATTTTCTAGATTTTCTTTCATCTTGCTTTACCCTTCAGCTTGCTCACAATTTTCACAGTCCTTTGCTTTTATTGATAACTACGCTCCTTTTATGCGCGTAGCAACATTTTTGTGTCAATTACTTTTGTTTGGTCTGGCCTTACATGTGCACTAAGCTATCATTTTAATTATATTACTTTATTCACAAGCCAAATTTAAACCCTCTGAGATATGCTTTGCCTTTGCCTGCCTTTATCCGATTAATTACTGTTTCTCGCATCTCATAATCAATGTATTTAATATTTTTATTTTTGTTTAAAATTGCAATTATATAAAACAGGGCTGTCCAACTTCAAGTGGCCCAAGGGCCGCTGTAAAAATATTGAAGGTTTTGAGGGCCGCATCATAAAATATGTCGTGTGCGACTTTGTGAGTGATTTGTAATAAATATAAAACGTGTCGGTGTCAGTCGAGCTTCGCCTCTGACGTGGTTTACACGTTGAGTTACCGTGCTCTTCTATCCCTTCCCTTGTAAAGAGTTTCGCCTCTGGCGGGGTTAATACGTTGAGTTACCGTGCTATTTTGCTTATTACTCCTGATGAAGCCCCTTACGAAAGTGGGCGAATCGTTGACTTCTTCGACCTCAATAATGACACGGTCCAATCCCGGAAGTCTTTTTTACTTAATAAAACGTGTAAATTTGGATACTAGTTTTTATTTATTGAAGAAGATTAGGTTACATTACATAAGCATTGAAACATAAAAGAGATATACAGGGTGTTTCTTGAGGTAACCGACAAACTTACACCATGTGTTCTAGAGGTGATTCTAAACAAAAAAATTCATATACACTTTAGGTTAATTTCTTTCCGTTCTTGAGATACCGACAAAAGAAAAAATTTGCATCAATTAATGTATATTTACGTATAGAGATAAGTAAGCTGAATAAAATGACATCTGTTGATAAGTAAATGATTTATAATGTATATTCCAGATTCGTGTTTTCTGAAAGTATAGTATCTATCAATCTGCGGGCCGCAAAAATATCCTGGCGGGCCGCATGCGGCCCGCGGGCCACGTGTTGGACAGCCCTGATATAAAATATCCTAACTCTGTGCTTTACTGATTTGGTTGAATATTTGGTACTGCAAACAGAGCCAAGATGTGGGCTTAATACAATTTCAATACATATGTATATGTACGGAAAATGCAAAGTTACTGAGTTTAGATGATGTAAAAGCTCTCCAAACAACAAATCCTTTTAGAATGTATTTATTGAACAATTAGCACAAAACTAAAGATAGATACCGACTAAAAGACTCAAACATGTATGTACATCAAATCCCTTTATCACGCTGCCCCGTTCCTCCTAATAAAATCATTTTTGCTGCAGTTCTTATATTTGCTATTAAGTCACGTTTCATAAGTAAACAAAATAACCTATGAACAATAATAGTGGAGCTGCCGAGCGGATGGCTTGTAATTCTCAGGATTCCTTTAAAACAGCCAACAAATGTAATAAAGAATGACTCATGTAAGCAATACACCTTCTAAAGTTATATAAAAAAATGTGAATGTAATATCGAATTCAACATCTCTATCTAATTTCAGATTAATATTACATTGTAAAAGATGCAGAGACGGTTCAAAACTGTAGTACGTGTTATTTAGTAATGATCTGCTATGCAGTCGAACTTCGCAGTAACGTTTCGCGTGGCGTATAATAAACAATAATAATACAGACGTAAACCATTTTTAAACTTTTTTTTATTTATATCCCTTGTAATTTTTTTAAATTTTGCAAATTTTGTGCTAGATTTGAAAATTAGCATTTTCAATGCATTAACGAAAGTTGATAAATTGCAACTTCTGTAAATTTTTGTAAAGATGTTTTTATGTTTTTTAAATTTATTCCGACGAATGTTCTAAACGTTATACGCATCCCTTATATTTGGTTATGAATATATTTTATTTGATTTGAAATTGCGTCTTAAAGAATTTTATTTATTAAGTAAGTGGAGATAAAGTAGATTTCGTGTAATTTGTGATGTTTTACTCTGAAATAAACTCGAATTCAATCTTATTTTTCAGAAGATTCTTCGCAGTGCGTATCACTGCAACCTACAGGCTATTAGTCAAGTCGGTTATTTTTACCTGACTGTGGACTGTATATCCGCAGAATAAGATCGAATCCGAGTGTAAGTGATCATGAAATAAGTGTAGATAAGATTCAGGAAGGGTAACATATGTAGGGGTGAAGGATGTTTTTCATAATAAGTAGTATAAGTATAACTATTCCCCAATTCTAGTTAGATATTTAAAAAACTAAAATATTTTGCTAAAAATTCTGCTTGGAATCCCTGATATGCTTAAGTATTAAATAAATCGAACCTAAAGACTACAATACGCTTCATTTTCAAAGAAACAAAGTTGGCTTATAATTAATTTTGCCTTTCATTAATCCCTTTTAAATTCATAACATTATGTGAATTTCTAGGAAAATAATTTTTCTGCACTTTGGATATAAGCACGCTTCAAACAAAGACAGGCTATGTATTTTACACACGATAATGTTTCATTTGATTCGGATGGAGAGGTGTAAAGACTGCTTAAAGCATGTTCTGCAAGTTATGAATAAATTTAAACACCAACAACGCTGATCTAGTAATCGCATTCCAGACAAATAGTATACCATTTTATGGCGTTTCATAAATAATGTAAAACATTAAATTATTGTTACATAAAAGTGACACTAAATGTCAAAACATAACCAAGCTGAATAGAACTCGGTTCTATGTAGTTAATACAATAAGCAGTTCCGATTGATGTTTTGCGTTTGGCAGTACCTAAGGGTATTGTTGGTGACACTGTAAATCAATGTCAAATTCGAGGTTAGCAGGTTAGGTTTTGCGTCAGTTTTGATACACACTGACGCAAAACCTAACCTGCTAACCTCGAGTTTAACATAGACTTACAGTGCTACCAACAATACACTTCAGTACTGCCAAAAGTAAAACAAATCGTTGTTGCTATGCAGAAAAGTGTTGCTAATGCAGAAAAGTACCACATTTCTAAACGATTTTGAATGTTGAAATGTAGTACATTACCAAATGAAACGCGATAAGATATTTTTCATAATACCACAAATCTTTTCTAAAACTTAAATCAAACTTTTACTGAAAGTACCAAGACCTATAAGATAGATTAATTTAAAAATAAAACCTAATAACGTCTAATAGCTACCCAACGAAACATAATTAAAACAGTAAAAATTGTTTTTTCTGAAAGAGTCGTTTATATCTTTACCTCCGCTTGATAAAAAGCCTTATAAACAAAGTTATATTTAGGAATGTAAGTCCCCAACTCGCATTGTGGCTGTAATGCTATGGGAAAAGCCCAAGTAATCCCAAGTATCGAAGATATTCTGTGTTTGTGTTTACGTACGCAGCCCACTTTGTAACTTATTCGCATATTGCGTCTGGCAATGCAAAGCATTTAATTGCCCGATTAGAAGGCATAGCTGAACAAACAAACTTGGCTTACTAATTGCAATTAGAAGCGACTCACATTATGCATCTGAAGTCTAATTTAATTATTGTTGCAAATGCAACGTCGCAATACATGAAAGCTCAAAGCTCCGCAAAGCGTGAGAGGGCGCCCACTGCGATCATGCGCTACCTCCGAATCTTCTTTCACCAGTCGCTTCGCACCGCTACATTTGAAAACACGATCAAATGCTTACTCTGTGCATTTTACGCGTAAGGATATTCTTACCGCCTATGAGTAATGAGTAATGACTAACCTGATTAATTATAAATGTGCAATTTGACTACATATGCTGCTATATATTGAACTTGAGGTGTGATAAAAGCAGCATTTGCCATAATTTTAAGTGTTAATATGAGCATTAATGGATTGCTAACAATTTTAAAAGTTCTCATACCAGTAATAGCATTAATGAAAATCTTTACTAGAAGCAAAAAGAAGTTAATAACATTTACGTGAGCATCACTTAAAATGTGTTTAAAGCCTTTAATGTTTTTCGTAACCGCTACTGCGATTTTTGTGCGAATATAACAAAGTTGCGTAAATTACTAATTGTTCTCAAAGAAATGTTTTAAATAACATACGCTTAAATTTGAATCGACGTTTGCTGTAAACTAAGTGGAACTGTTTGTAACTTATAAAGTTTAAAATCGGTGTGCTTTGCTTGCTATTTGTTAAATGCTTAGAATTAGTGAACAATGTCTTCATACAATGAAATGCTATTACAAGCGTTTAACTTGAGTAGTGAAGTATTTTCTGCAACAATGGACAACAACTCAGAACAGGTAAGCTATTCTCTCCCACCTAATGGCTTTTGCCACCGATTAGAGATTAGGCTACATTCTGAAATAGAATACCCACAAATAACATTGGCCTGATTTGTAGTAAGGTAAAATTTTGTAAGCCGTATCGCCACTAGCGTGACTGCAATTTTAGGAGTTTTGCCACAGAGTAATCATCAGCAAGTGTAATTCCCAAATATATTTATATGATAACGTTAAACGAACTTTTTTATGCCATTAATGGGCAAAAAACTAAAAAAATTTAGTAACGTTGGAATTTACCCCGTTACACAGAATATTTTACACAATGACGCTTGTTATAAAACATAGGATTTGTTGTCCAAACCTATATCAGTAAAAACAAATACAATAAAGTCGATTGTATAAACGTTTCAATGTAGAAATGTATTAAAACTTTAATTTTTTTACTATCGTTGCTCCAGAAATTTTTGCAGTCATTGACTTGGATGTGTACATTGACAGTAGATTCTAATAATTAATATTCAATTATTATCAAATGAATGAATCTGGTGTGACTAACTGGAACAGTGCATTTTTTATAGTTATTCTGTATTTATATTTTAGATTTGTCGGTCGAAAGCAGATCAGATAACCTCTAGCTGTCATTGATCACAAAAATACTGTCAAACATTCTTAGGCCAGTAACATATATACAGTTTTCTCAAGAAATAATTTTAAATTCTATAAATGTCATTTTAATTACATGTAATTATTCGATTTTAAAAGTAATTGCTATGTAAATCATCATACCTGGATTGCGTATTATTCTACAACAAAAATTGTTGCATAAAATGCCAAGGTAATAACTAATGCATAATACCTAAATTATCAAAAACTCCAATAGCAGTTTTTTCAATATTGTTCGGCCTTATATTCGACATTCTGCAGTACTCAGTCAGGTCCTTGAATTGTTTACAAAATTACCTTAAACATAGAAATAGCTCAGGTTTTCAATAGCATTATATATACCGAACTACTTCGAAAAGTGACACGCTACGTATATGTATGTAAATCCCTGTATGCTTAAAATAATATCTTAGTCTCGAAGCCTGACATCTTTCACTAATCTAAAAAACTCACCACAGAGCGTTCTGCTACACAAAGAGCAGCCGTAAAATTTCGTGGAGTCTCTTAAAATATTCGATTTATTGAAAGTTTACGAAGCGAAATTCTTCTGGCTGCCTAATAAAATGCTCACAATGCGTCTTCTGTTTTGACGGAAAATTTATTTTAATCCAATAATTTAAATTATTTGGCTTAGAAATAAGCCACGTTAGCTGTTTCACAATTAGTCCTGTGATTAAAATTAAGATTTTCCTGCTTTTAGTTAACAGTTTCGCTTGGTGTAATTTGACAGTATTTACCTAATTTTGTGAATTTACTTAATTTCATTAAGTTGGTGGAGATAATATTGAGCATTTAGTATAGGTATGTTTCCTTTGTTATGACGTCAACACATGTTCACATTTTTTGAACATGTGCCCTCTGCTTCTTTAATTCTCTGTTAGATAAATACGTTATTGAAAATATGCTTTATTTATGGTTGTACACTCAAAACATGCCCCACATCAAATTATAACCATGTTAAAACTAACTGCAAACAGTCACACAAAAATCTTATTGCTTTAATATATTGATATTCTTTTAATATTTTAAAATAGCTGTAACTTGTGAAGAAGTTGAGGTATAACTCCATTTAAAAAATTGCTATCAGTATGACGGTTGCTATTTATCTGTATGCTACAATTTCAGCAATTTTTTACTGATTAAATTTTGGGGCTTCAATCTTGCTATCTCTACAATAGATTGCTTGTTATACAAAGATTGCATATGATATTCTGGAATTTTTCAGAAAATTTAGCTCAGTTGTTAGTTATTAGAACATGAATATCCCTCTCAGGTTAGTTTAAATAACTGTTCTGCAATACTTTCTTCCATTTAACATTATTCCATATTTTCCATTTTTGATTACTCATCTTCTCTTCTGCTTTTAAATTGTACTTTAATGGTAAATTATCTAATGAAACTCTTATTAGACACTTAGAATTTATTTATTTCTAAATTACGTTTTCCATATTAAATTCTCAAAATTAGTTATTTTCATTCCTCTTTTATCTCCTAGCATTATTTCTTATTATTTATATTTTACATGGTTACTTCATTGCTATATTAATTTAATACATTATACTTATACATTTCCACAATATACAATTTACTTGTTTATATATTCTACACCTAAATTTACAACATCAGTTATAATTTTAAACATAAAATACAGTTTTGAAAATCAATGTCATATAAATAATTTCCCATTTTAATCCTTTGAGTAAAATAGTCATCTCTTAATGTAACAGTCTAAACACAATATTAATGACTATTCAATTCACCTGTCATCTGTCAAAAAGTGACCATTGAATATCCAGAATTTGAAGTTTCTTGATCGCTCAAAAATATATCAGCGGATATATCTTCCTAAAAGGTATTCAAGTGACTATTTAAACAAATGTAGTTTTTATTAGGAAAAATCAATTTTAGTTTTCTGTTACCATAGAAATTGCGTAGTTTGTTGCTAGATTTACTGAAAACTAACTTGAAAAAATCGTTCTGTTCATTGAATAGTCCCTCGAATACCATTCTTAGTCACAGCTAAGTAGATTACTTTTGCGGTAGTATCACTACTCATGTTCATTGCGCTTGGGATCGTATCAAAGCGCAATGAACATTCGTGATACCACCACAAAAATAGTCGACATAACTTTGACTACTCATGGTATTATAAGTGAAAAATCAGTTGACTTGTCATCTGCCAAAAATGGATCATGAAAACGTCGGAGTTTGCATTTCATAGCCAACCAAAATAAATTGCAATGGCTTTTGTACTAGTACCGAATTGCAACTCACCCCCTTCAAGTTAACTATTCCCCAATCATAATTTAGTATTTATGTCATTTGCCACCAACCAGCGTATAATTGTGCAACAATTCCGCTAGCGGAATTTTAATGAAAATCGTACGACACTCATTAATGACCAATAGAAAAATTAGTTCACGAGCCGTAACCCAGACAACAACAAAATTTCTTGGAAATTTTTTGTAGGTAGACATTGCTTCTTTTTAGGGTTTGTGACGTTACGATTTTCTTACCGAATCTGCATTCGAGCATTAATTCATATCCGGAAATTATTTATCGTGCATTCCAACAACGTCCTAATTTGCCCTGGCGTCCCGATCGGGCAAATTAATACGACGTTGTTGGAACGCACTCAAAAAATTTCCGGAAAGAATTAATGCTCTTGTGAGATTATATGTGAAAATTTTTTTCTCTTCCTGTGACATTTATTTAACTTCCTGTAAAATTCATCAAATATTGTATTAGCAATGTCAAATTTGACAATTTATTTCACGTCAACAGATTTTTATTTTCAAAGAGGACGTGATAAAATTGATTAATTACTAAGAAATGTCAATTTTGTTCGTTGAATAGTGCTTCAAATGCCGCTTGCAGCCGACGAATTGCATACATTTTTGTCAAAGTGTTTATTCGTGTTTATTGCTTCAAAATTTATATCGAAGCAATAAACACTCATACACTTTGACAAAAATTTTCGGCAATTCGTCGACCGCTCGCGGTATTGTATATGAATATTGTACAAATACCCAAGCTACTGTTTTAATCAAATTAAAATATTTGTTGAGGATGTTTAGACAAATTATTTTTTAACATGTGTAACTAAGTGTTGAGCATTTTTAATTTGATAAACGGGTTTGGTGTTAGGTTCACTGAATAGTCCACCGAATACTATTCATAGGCAAAGATAGGTAGACTATTTTTGGGGCGATATTATTCATGTCGATTGCGTATATGTAATTGTTGCTAGGCAGTGCGTCCTATTTATACCCAAGCGCAATGGACCTTCGTGATACTTACTACCCTAAAAATAATCGACAGAAATTTGAGTATTATATATAAATATTTTCGTATACGTTAAACTAAATCCCATAATTATTATAATGTGTTTATTAGAAAGCCTTTATTACCTTATTTTTACTATTGTTGTCTTCCTATTCACTTCGTCGTGCTGATTCTGTTAATTGACTAATTTTCCATTTACGGACTAAAATTTCCTTTGATGATTCATGAACTAAAGTCCATTTACAATTTCTATTCAGTTTCTTTTGAGACGTGTCTTCCAGGAATAGAGAGCTACACATTGAATATAAATATAATATAAGGGCTTGGTTTAGTTCATGTGTTAAAGAATCGTTTCTTCTTACTCTAACATTTAAAATCCTTTGACCATTGCTGAAAGCTATCATCTGCTATTAGAACTAACAAAATTTTTAGTACGTCTTGATTGCATCTGTCGATAAATTCACGATGCCTGAACTTATGACTTTTTAATAAAATTTTATTACGTTTGTCGTCCAAGACATACAATAGCATGCAATTCATGCATGGACAATTTCGGTTTTATTGCGCCAAAATTTCAACTACCCTACATTTACATATTCATAATCTGAAATTTCTTATGCCATTTCGTGTGGGGGTTTCTTACTCTATTTTAAATAACCAACCCAGTAGGATAAGTAACAAATTTAAATAAATATTTTGATTTTTTAGAAAATAATTTCTTTGTCAGAATGATCTATTCAATTGTTTTAGCCGTTTCATCACATTACAAGACATGGATATAATTTAATTCACCATACTAACTGCTATGAGATATCTCCTGTGGCTTTAATTCCAATATTAGCTTTGCATTTTGCAAAAAATATTAAAAGACTTCACTCAATTAAAGGTTTTAAAAAAATTTTCAATTAGTGCCTATAAAACAGTTATTTGGACACAAGTGCGTAAATCCAGTCTTTAGTCACGAGTTGGGCAGAGTTAAAACGCGAGTGTAGCAAGCGTTTTAAGCCCCGCGAGTGAGTAAATTTAAATTTAAATAACAGGTTTGCCTTAATAAGAAGGACTTCACCCTAGTAACCGGTCGTAATTTTGAGTGATAAAATTTTAACAGTCGTTTATAAACGTTAACTACCAACTAAAAGTAAATTTTACACACTCTCGTAGATCGTAGCTGCTAAAAGTGAATGTTTATGCACGAGGCATGACAATTATGAAACGAAACCAAAGGCAGAATATCATAGCACATGTCGAGTTCAATAGCACTTTCAGCACGAGTTTGCATACAATATTTTTTCTACGACCTTAAATTGACTGTTATTAATCAATAAATGTCGATTTAACCAAGGTTTGGATTTATGACAGTTATAATTTATGTCATAGTAAAGACATGGCCGTGACGGCGCAGGTGACTGTTTCTGCAGCCAGTTGTTGTCAAAGTTAGTTATCAAAGGTAATTATAAAAGTACACATTTTACTTTATTCATTACATAATGCTTGCATTATTTAAAAAACACTTTAGCTCTAACGAAATAAGTAACTAGAATAACTTTATAACCTCACTTCCATTTTAAAATACTAAATTCAAAACCAGCTGTTTACTTTTAGCACATGTGCTAAAAGTAAACAGCGGATTACACGTTTAGCACGCTGATGTATAAAACGTGCTAAAATGCCTACTTTTAGTAGTGGCCGTAGAAAAATATAATTTAAGTCGATTTTTGGCTGTTTAGTATACGTTTTAACCACAATATTGCTGTAGTTATAGTAACACAGAGTACACACCATAAAGCAAAAGAGAGATTATGGTAATGTGTGTGTGAAAACCAATCAACAAAAGGTTAAAATGGATAAAGCAAAATAAAACGTAGCGTTCCTCGAATAATTTTAATCAGGCTTTCAAAGTGTTACGCAACACGGTTTACTGGATGAGAGGTGGATTTACAGCTCGTTTAAATCTAAAATAGAATCCAAATTATCAAAAATCAGCTAAAGCGTAATATTCGAGAATTAATTAAAAGAGGGCCTTTCAGCAATTGATGACATAGATCAAATTTAGTTTTAAGCACGCTTTGAAACCTTATACACTGCTCAAAAAAATTAGGAGAACACTTTTTCAGCCGTGCAGAAATTTTCAAATTAAATACAGACGCAAGTATCAACGTTAGTATATTGTTCCTTCAATATTACTTAACAAGATACAAACAATAAATATGCTGTAAATTAATGATTTTCTTGAGTAACACCAAACCATTGAGAAGACTACCAAAATCGAAATGTGATTCATCACTTAAAATGTAATAGAAATTCTGTTAGATCTCGAATACCGAATTTTAGTAGCGCGTGTGCCCTCCATTATCATCAGTGACAACGTGACATCGTCGAGGCATGTTGCGAATAAGACTTCTTAAGATGTCTTGTGGTAAATTTCACAATTCTTCCACAAGGACCTCGGCCAACCCCTGAAGAGTCTGAGGTGCAGCAGGAAGCTTCCTAATACGCTTGTCGAATAAATCCCAGGCGTGTTCGATGGAATTTAAGTCCGGACTCATGGCTGATCACCCCATCACTTGGATTTGTTGTTCCTGGAGAAAATTTGTTGTTAAATTTGCGGTATGTAATCTACAATTATCCTGTTGTAGGATGAAGCCTACGCCGAAATTGTTCGCAAATGGCACAACATGCTCTTGAGGAATTGTCTCAACATAAATTTGTGCGTTGAGACGTTGGGGGACGACAACCAAGTCGGTGCGACCGTCTATACTGATGCCACCTCAAACCATGACCGATCCAGCTCTGAATTGGTCAACTTCCTGTATACATGCCGCAGTGTATTGCTCTCCAGGACGTCTGTACACTCCTATACGACCATCGCAACGAGTTAGACAAAACCGCCACTCGTCAGTAAAAAGCACAGACCTCCATTGTCGAAGTTGCCATTGCACATGTTCACGAGCAAAGTTTAGACGGATAACTTTGTGATTCCTGGTCAAGCGAGGAGCCCGCACAGGCTTGCGAGAAGTCAGATTGACTTCTTCGAGTCGTCTTCTAACCGTCTGATCGGAAATTGTTACACCGGTGGCACTTCGGAGTAGATTTTGTAACTCACGAGAAGTAGTAGTACGTCGTCGAAGACAAGAATTCACAATATACAGGTAGTCCCGAGGGGTAGTTTTTCTTTTACGGCCTTGTCCAGTTCTCCTGGGATATCTACCCGCTTCTCGGTACCCATGCCATCCTCTGCAGATAACAAATGGAGTTGATTGGAGATGGTTTGATACATACCGCATATATCGACCATCTTCAAGCAAAGCAACAGCCCTCGCGACTTCAATGTCACTTAAATAACGCATTTTGAACTCAGAAACGGTGAAAAAGTTAAAACTGACGTTTCCTGTGTCCAATGACTAATTTGATGAGTTTCGGATGTTTGCTTTGTGGTCAAAAACCACTTTGTTTTGAGACTTTCTATATATTTTGGCGTCTACAAAGAAAACGAGCAAATGAATCACCGTAATTCTTTTTACACTTTGTCAATACAAGTCTAGAGAATAATATAACAAGAAAATATCCTGCTTCCATTATTTGCTGGAAAACTTATACGCGTTCAAAAAAGTGTTCCCCTAATTTTTTTGAGCAGTGTATTAAGATTAATAAATTTTAATGATTTTGAAAGTCTTGACGTTTGAGTTATATCGATAAAGTGGCCTTATTTGAAATATATAAATTTCATAGTGAGATTTAAGTTTTAATTCCATTTAGTATTTGTTTATCTAAGAGAAATATTGAAATATCTGCTAGAATTAGAAAAGTAGTTTTGATATAACTTCATCTGTAAATTAGTAGTAAGACAAAAATAACTACCGTTTATAGTTTTATAGAGTAGGCAAATGTTGCTAATATTGTTGAATATATTTTTTTCATATAAAGAAAGTCAAAATTATTGAATAGCCAACAATGACCAATTATTCTACAAATCAATACATATTTTCATTTAAACTGCAATATAAAATTATAGGTTTATACCTTATTACTACTGCTTGAACACTTCCCAATACTACTCATATAATAGCACCTAACTATTTTCTTAGTTTTCTTATATTTATATCTTTCAATATCCCTTTCGCTGAAATTGGAGTGATGCCCTTGAAGAACTAATAGGTACAAATTTGGTTATAATAGTCATTAATGTTCCAACTTGTTTGGAAACGAACAAACTTCTAGTTTAAATGGTTTCGCTAATGGCACAACTTGTTACATCAGTTCCAGCATTTTCTTATGAAATCAGAGCCTAAAATGTACATTTCGCGTCCTATTAAGAATCTATCCGTCTATAAAGATCTACAATTTACTCTATCAAAATCTAGATTTTTAAATGCTCCGCTCGCTTGAACTAATATTCCTTCAAATTTTGCTCTTTACAATAAGGTTTCTGTACTCTAATTTTTTTGTATACAATTTCCACATCGTTCAATCACGTTTTTTTTCTGTGTTTAAAACTAAATGGTCATTAGCCTTATCGAATAAATTTAGTTGGTTTATAAAGATTCAGGCTTCTTATTTTTTTAACATCTACGATAGTTGTAAAGAACTTTTAAATTGTAAAATTTAAGAGATATTTTACGGTTTTGGGAACTACTACTGCACAATAATATAGTTTTCGATGTAATAATATTTCACAATTGTTCTTCAGCTTTGTTATTTAGTAATATTCTACGAAATAAAGATTTACCGGTTTTGCAGAAAAAGGAATTATTGTAAACAATTCTTCATTAAGTGCCAAAGTGCTGAAAAAATCTTATTTTTAATTAACTTAGAAAGCAAGCAACAAATATTGATAAAGAAATGCATAATTGATTAATTAGTACCATTTGAATGAGAAAGTTGCTGATTGGATTTAAGTGACAACATTTTAAAATACAGATAATAATTAAAATATACTGCTCCACAAATGAACTGAACCATTTGCATATATTGGTGCAATTTTTAAAAATATTTTCCAAAAGAGCAGTAACATTTCATGATTGTGTCACTATAAAAAGAATTTCTTTTCATAGTTTGGTTTAAAGAAAACTAAGTCCATTAATAAAATATCATCATTTTAAAATTTTTTTAAACGTTCCGAAAATACTCAAAAAACTATTAATTAACCTTTTTTGTGATTCCTCTTATTTTTGTGAAATATAATTTTTTTCTAATTTTATTACTTTTTAATTTTATTAATATGATTTTGTTAATTCTTCAGTTTATATTTGAGGATAGTGCAATTAAATATGCTTAATATGAGTATACTATAAAACAAAAGCTTTTGTATATATATTTTGATACGTAATGTAGTAAATACAATTTTTATGGGTGGTCCAGTTCATTTGTGAAGCAGATAGATGGCAAGAAATAAAGATACGAGTAGTATGGCGGCTCTACCATCGACATAAATAAGTACAAACTATAACTTTATGTAAAATTTAAATAAGAAAGCTTTGATTGCTAAAATCAGACATGCGAAAAATCTTTTGTAGAGTATCATATGTTACGTCCATTATATGGAAGATTTAGCTCAAGTATGCAGCTTAACTGCTTTGGAAAAAGCACATTCATTTAGCGACCCCAACTTAAATTAAATGTTATTTTATGTAAGGTACCTTAATACCAAAAACGTGACGAGAATAGGTAGAAACATCATGTATACGCAATATGGTAATCCCTGCATAATAACATTTAATACGCTAGCATGAAATATTCAAAAGTCACCAAGCACGCGAATTGTAAATACGAAAGCCAATATTCAAAACAAACCATAAACCAAAAATTAAAAACGTAGTAATAAATTATTCAGAACTATATAGTCCACTTTCGTTCTCTGTTCTATCGCTAATTGTTCTTGAAGTACAATAAAAACTGTTTCAGATTAAATCCGGTGCTAAGTTATTCCAATTAGCTGTAGTTTTCACGCTTTGGTATGTTTCTGAAGCTGCTTTCTCAATCTTTGAGTAAGTCTCATGTCGTACAGCAACCCGCTTAATTTGTGCCTGATGGAGTAGTTTCTCTTAATCATCTTCCCATTAAACAAATCCAATTTAAATTATGCTGTTCTGTTGCTCAAGTAATTAAGCGATACCGGTCCGCTGAAGACTGAATATTCTGGAAGAGAATATCGCAATATCTTAATGTGTTTCATTACTAAATACTAGAACCAGAACGTAGTAGACATTTTTGAATTTTTTATTACACTTGCATCATAATACCTGTTTAAAAAACTAAAAAGCGTGGAGAATCTCAACATTAAAACACTGGAGTGCTTTAAAGTTGCTATAGAAACAATGACGTCATCATTTTCAAAAAAAGTTGTATTTGTAATTTACACATGTAATTAGTAAGATATAACAAACAGTATCATTTGTATTTTAAATAAATGTTAAATGTACAATTGTTATTATTTGTTATGTGTATTCCAGCAGTTTCCAGCTGGTTATTATAATACTTGGTTTCGTTATCGCAGGATCGGCAGTATTAACTGACAACGATGACGTAGTAGTCATACCATTAACAACTCTAGCAATGCACTTCCAAACTTTCAATTTGTTCACGACAGATTCTTCAATGTAACTAGCAGCAACCGTCGAAGATCTTCAAGCTACTTGACGCTTAACCTCATCTACACTCATCCCTCCATTTGCCATCGACATCGCAGAGTCTGGAAGTTTCAAAAAATGTGCTACAAGAGAAGGACATCTACCAAAGGTGTTAATTTTCGACCTTTCTCAATTTTCGATGGACGAATGTTAATGATTAAAGCAGAACCTTCTTTTTTAATATCAGACATGCGTAAATCACACATTTCGTATCTTCTGAATGAACCAAACACACCACAAATTGCGACAACCTGAAAAATGAACTGTCACTAATCTCTGTAAAACTATTGTATATCAGTATATTTAAAAACTAGAAAATGTCATCAGGAGCTTGAACGAAAAATCTACGAAGCTCTTCCTCCGTAAAAACGAAAGACTTTTTAGCTTCATAGTCTTTATTTACCTCCTTCATAAACGCATGCAGCTTGTGAAAAGATGCCAGATCCACTCTCTTTCTGAGTCTCAACATTGCTTGTAATTTTGAATGTATACACCATAAAGTAGACGATTTATACACATTAGACCGCCAGAAAACATAAAATATGAAAAACAAATAATTATAATTGCAATCAATATTACCATTTCCATCATGTAAAGTACGTTTTTCTTTATAATAACTGTCAAAGTGTTACAATATGTGATTAAAACGCTAGGAAATTTTTATACCTCGCGTTGGTAGAACTTTTTCAAAATTATGGTTATGTGTCAATTTTGAATGTCAAAGTTTCTTAATTTGAACTCTTGACAAATTTCTTTTTTTAACATGGAATCATCATCATCATCAACAAAATCAGATAAAAAAGAAAACCAAGAAATATTTTAAATGCAAAAATGAAGCAAGCGATATTAAATTATGACATCTGTCAAAATGACAATAATTTTTTTAGTGGAAAAAAAGAACTAAAAATCTATGTACCAACATCATTAAAACTAGGGACCCTGCAGGAATGCAACTTATCCCCTAGAAAGTTGACCTTGAAAATTATTATAGAAAAAAAATGTACTTTAGTCAAGCATCAATGATTCATTTACACTTTTCGAATTTTTACTATCCATCCACATAAGTAATTTTTCATATTCTTTACAATAGGCATTTCTCCGGAATCAATCTTAATTTTGCTTTTGCGGCCAGTTTTTGAATTTCCCGTGGAATGCTTTCTTCAAACTGATTCATTTTTTACAGAACAATTTTCGAAAACACCGTGTCTATATAGTAACGTAAACAACAAATGCTAACCAATCTCCATATCAACGACATGACGTCATTGCACAGGCTACCTTGCGAAATGATACAAATTCAAAATTAAAATGCTGATTTGACATATGGATTTCAGTTCTATTTCTCGAATTATGATGCAATTG
>CALNHX010007851.1:0-68315 GCA_940337035.1 Agriotes lineatus | reverse complement strand
ATAGAGAACTTTGAAGCTAAAGTTTCTTAGAGAGTATTTTTAGCATATAAAGACAACACAGAAGGCAATCGACGTTAACCTGAGCAGTTTCTGCATTGGATATTCCATTCGCCATTACATATCCCGCTAACATAATTAACATACATTCAAGAATTGCTTTCCGGTAGTTATAGATTGTGCATGGTAACACCAGAACACCAGAAAGCAATAGACGTTAACCCTTGCAGCTTCTGCATCTGATATTCCATTTGCCATTAAATAACCTGCTAACATAAATAACAGACTTTAAAGAACTGTTATAACTGCTTCCCAGTAGTTGTAAATTGTGCATATTAACTCCCCAAATTTCCTCATGTATCGAGTAATAATTTTCCTGGTAAAAATACAAATTCCCTTTCGTTACAAGAACTTCTAATCGACCTTTTAACATCAGAATTACAGAACTTTGATGCAAAAGTTTTTTAGAGAGTATTGCTAACAAATAAAGACAACACAGAAGGCAATCGACATTAACCTGAGCAGCTTCTGCATTGGATATTCCATTCGCCATTACATATCCCGCTAACATAATTAACATACATTCAAGAATTGCTTTCCGGTAGTTATAGATTGTGCATGGTAACACCAGAACACCAGAAAGCAATAGACGTTAACCCTTGCAGCTTCTGCATCTGATATTCCATTTGCCATTAAATAACCTGCTAACCTAACTAACAGACATTAAAGAACTGTAATAACTGATGCCCGGTAGTTATAAATTGTGCATATTAACTCTCCAAATTTCCTCATGTACCGAGTAATAATTTTCCTGGTAAAAATAATTCCGTGACCTTACAGGAACCTCTAATCGACCTTTTAGCATCAGAGATACAGAACTTTGAAGCTAAAGAATCTTAGAGAGTGTTTTTAACACATAAAGACAACACAGAAGGCAATAGACGTTTACCTGAGCAGTTTCTGCATCGGTTATTCAGATTGTCTCATGTACCGAGTAATAATTTTCATGGTTAAAATACAAACGCCGTAACGGTACAGGACTTCTAATCGACGTTTTAACATCAGAGATAGAGAACTTTGAAGCTAAAGTTTCTTAGAGAGTATTTTTAGCATATAAAGACAACACAGAAGGCAATCGACGTTAACCTGAGCAGTTTCTGCATTGGATATTCCATTCGCCATTACATATCCCGCTAACATAATTAACATACATTCAAGAATTGCTTTCCGGTAGTTATAGATTGTGCATGGTAACACCAGAACACCAGAAAGCAATAGACGTTAACCCTTGCAGCTTCTGCATCTGATATTCCATTTGCCATTAAATAACCTGCTAACATAAATAACAGACTTTAAAGAACTGTTATAACTGCTTCCCAGTAGTTGTAAATTGTGCATATTAACTCCCCAAATTTCCTCATGTATCGAGTAATAATTTTCCTCGTAAAAATACAAATTCCCTTTCGTTACAAGAACTTCTAATCGACCTTTTAACATCAGAAATACAGAACTTTGATGCAAAAGTTTTTTAGAGAGTATTGCTAACAAATAAAGACAACACAGAAGGCAATCGACATTAACCTGAGCAGCTTCTGCATTGGATATTCCATTCGCCATTACATATCCCGCTAACATAATTAACATACATTCAAGAATTGCTTTCCGGTAGTTATAGATTGTGCATGGTAACACCAGAACACCAGAAAGCAATAGACGTTAACCCTTGCAGCTTCTGCATCTGATGTTCCATTTGCCATTAAATAACCTGCTAACATAAATAACAGACTTTAAAGAACTGTTATAACTGCTTCCCAGTAGTTGTAAATTGTGCATATTAACTCCCCAAATTTCCTCATGTATCGAGTAATAATTTTCCTGGTAAAAATACAAATTCCCTTTCGTTACAAGAACTTCTAATCGACCTTTTAACATCAGAAATACAGAACTTTGATGCAAAAGTTTTTTAGAGAGTATTGCTAACAAATAAAGACAACACAGAAGGCAATCGACATTAACCTGAGCAGCTTCTGCATTGGATATTCCATTCGCCATTACATATCCCGCTAACATAATTAACATACATTCAAGAATTGCTTTCCGGTAGTTATAGATTGTGCATGGTAACACCAGAACACCAGAAAGCAATAGACGTTAACCCTTGCAGCTTCTGCATCTGATGTTCCATTTGCCATTAAATAACCTGCTAACATAAATAACAGACTTTAAAGAACTGTTATAACTGCTTCCCAGTAGTTGTAAATTGTGCATATTAACTCCCCAAATTTCCTCATGTATCGAGTAATAATTTTCCTGGTAAAAATACAAATTCCCTTTCGTTACAAGAACTTCTAATCGACCTTTTAACATCAGAAATACAGAACTTTGATGCAAAAGTTTTTTAGAGAGTATTGCTAACAAATAAAGACAACACAGAAGGCAATCGACATTAACCTGAGCAGCTTCTGCATTGGATATTCCATTCGCCATTACATATCCCGCTAACATAATTAACATACATTCAAGAATTGCTTTCCGGTAGTTATAGATTGTGCATGGTAACACCAGAACACCAGAAAGCAATAGACGTTAACCCTTGCAGCTTCTGCATCTGATATTCCATTTGCCATTAAATAACCTGCTAACCTAACTAACAGACATTAAAGAACTGTAATAACTGATGCCGGTAGTTATAAATTGTGCATATTAACTCTCCAAATTTCCTCATGTTACCGAGTAATAATTTTCCTGGTAAAAATAATTCCGTGACCTTACAGGAACCTCTAATCGACCTTTTAGCATCAGAGATACAGAACTTTGAAGCTAAAGAATCTTAGAGAGTGATTTTAACACATAAAGACAACACAGAAGGCAATAGACGTTTACCTGAGCAGTTTCTGCATCGGTTATTCAGATTGTCTCATGTACCGAGTAATAATTTTCATGGTTAAAATACAAACGCCGTAACGGTACAGGACTTCTAATCGACGTTTTAACATCAGAGATAGAGAACTTTGAAGCTAAAGTTTCTTAGAGAGTATTTTTAGCATATAAAGACAACACAGAAGGCAATCGACGTTAACCTGAGCAGTTTCTGCATTGGATATTCCATTCGCCATTACATATCCCGCTAACATAATTAACATACATTCAAGAATTGCTTTCGGTAGTTATAGATTGTGCATGGTAACACCAGAACACCAGAAAGCAATAGACGTTAACCCTTGCAGCTTCTGCATCTGATATTCCATTTGCCATTAAATAACCTGCTAACATAAATAACAGACTTTAAAGAACTGTAATAACTGCTTCCCAGTAGTTGTAAATTGTGCATATTAACTCCCCAAATTTCCTCATGTATCGAGTAATAATTTTCCTGGTAAAAATACAAATTCCCTTTCGTTACAAGAACTTCTAATCGACCTTTTAACATCAGAAATACAGAACTTTGATGCAAAAGTTTTTTAGAGAGTATTGCTAACAAATAAAGACAACACAGAAGGCAATCGACATTAACCTGAGCAGCTTCTGCATTGGATATTCCATTCGCCATTACATATCTCGCTAACATAATTAACATACATTCAAGAATTGCTTTCCGGTAGTTATAGATTGTGCATGGTAACACCAGAACACCAGAAAGCAATAGACGTTAACCCTTGCAGCTTCTGCATCTGATATTCCATTTGCCATTAAATAACCTGCTAACCTAACTAACAGACATTAAAGAACTGTAATAACTGCTTCCCGGTAGTTGTAAATTGTGCATATTAACTCCCCAAATTTCCTCATGTATCGAGTAATAATTTTCCTGGTAAAAATACAAATTCCCTTTCGTTGCAAGAACTTCTAATCGACCTTTTAACATCAGAAATACAGAACTTTGATGCAAAAGTTTTTTAGAGAGTATTGCTAACAAATTAAGACCACACAGAAGGCAATCGACATTAACCTGAGCAGCTTCTGCATTGGATATATCATTCGCCATTACATATCCTGCTAACATAATTAACATACATTCAAGAATTGCTCTCCGGTAGTTATAGATTGTGCATGGTAACACCAGAACACCAGAAAGCAATAGACGTTAACCCTTGCAGCTTCTGCATCTGATATTCCATTTGCCATTAAATAACCTGCTAACCTAACTAACAGACATTAAAGAACTGTAATAACTGCTGCCCGGTAGTTGTAAATTGTGCATATTAACGCCCCAAATTTCCTCATGTATCGAGTAATAATTTTCCTGGTAAAAATACAAATTCCCTTTCGTTACAAGAACTTCTAATCGACCTTTTAACATCAGAAATACAGAACTTTGATTCAAAAGTTTCTTAGAGAGTATTGCTAATAAATAAAGACAACACAGAAGGCAATCGACATTAACCTGAGCAGCTTCTGCATTGGATATACCATTCGCCATTACATCTCCTGCTAACATAATTAACATACATTCAAGAATTGCTTTCCGGTAGTTATAGATTGTGTATGGTAACACCAGATAGCAATAGACGTTAACCCTTGCAGCTTCTGCATCTGATATTCCATTTGCCATTAAATAACCTGCTAACCTAACTAACAGACATTAAAGAACTGTAATAACTGCTTCCCGATAGTTGTAAATTGTGCATATTAACTCCCCAAATTTCATCATGTATCGAGTAATAATTTTCCTGGTAAAAATACAAATTCCCTTTCGTTACAAGAACTTCTAATCGAAATTTTACCATCAGAAATACAGAACATTGATGCAAAAGTTTTTTAGAGAGTATTGCTAACAAATAAAGACAACACAGAAGGCAATCGACATTAACCTGAGCAGCTTATGCATTGGATATTCCATTCGCCATTACATATCCTGCTAACATAATTAACATACATTCAAGAATTGCTTTCCGGTAGTTATAGATTGTGCATGGTAACACCAGAACACCAGAAAGCAATATACGTTAACCCTTGCAGTTTCTGCATCTGATATTCCATTTGCCATTAAATAACCTGCTAACATAACTAACAGACATTAAAGAACTGTAATAACTGCTTCCCGGTAGTTGTAAATTGTGCATATTAACTCCCCAAATTTCCTCATGTACCGAGTAATAATTTTCCTGGTAAAAATAATTCCGTGACCTTACAAGAACCTCTAATCGACCTTTTAGCATCAGAGATACAGAACTTTGAAGCTAAAGAATCTTAGAGAGTGTTTTTAACACATAAAGACAACACAGAAGGCAATAGACGTTCACCTGAGCAGTTTCTGCATCGGATATTCAGATTGTCTCATGTACCGAGTAATAATTTTCCTGGTAAAAATAATTCCGTGACCTTACAAGAACCTCTAATCGACCTTTTAGCATCAGAGATACAGAACTTTGAAGCTAAAGAATCTTAGAGAGTGTTTTTAACACATAAAGACAACACAGAAGGCAATCGACATTAACCTGAGCAGTTTCTGCATCGGATGTTCAGATTGTCTCATATACCGAGTAATAATTTTCCTGGTTAAAATACAAACGCCGTAACGGTACAAGGACTTCTAATCGACGTTTTAACATCAGAGATAGAGAACTTTGAAGCTAAAGTTTCTTAGAGAGTATTTTTAGCATATAAAGACAACACAGAATGCAATCGACGTTAACCTGAGCAGTTTCTGCATTGGATATTCCATTCGCCATTACATATCCTGGTAATATAAATAACATACATTGAAGAATTGCTTTCCGGTAGTTATATATTGTGCATGGTAACACCAGAACACCAGAAAGCAATAGACGTTAACCCTTGTAGTTTCTGCAATGGATGTTCCATTTGCCATTTAATAACCTGCTAAAATACTTAATATACATTCAAGAATTGCTTCCCGGTAGTTGTATATTGTACTAATTAACACCCCAAATTGCATCATGTACCGAATATTAATTTCGCTGATAAAAATACAAATTGCGTGAGGGCAGAAGAACTTCTTTTCGACCTTTTAACATCAAAGATACAGAACATTGAAGCTAATGTTTTTAGCACATAAAGACAATGCAGAAAGCAATAAACGTTAACCTGAGCAGCTTCTGCATATGATATTCCATTCAACATTACATACTAACACCCCAAATTTCCTCATGTACCGAGTATAATTTTCCTGGTAAAAATTCAATTTTCGTGACGCTAAAAGAACTTCTAGTCGACCTTTTAGCATCAGAGATACAGAACTTTGAAGCTAAAGATTCTCAGAGAGTGTTCTTCACACTTAAAGATAACACAGAAAGCTATAGACGTTAACCTGAGCAGACTCGGCATCGGATATTCCATTCCACATTTCATATCCTGCTATTATAATTAACAGACATTGAAGAATTACAAGAACCGCTACCAGGTAGTTCTAAATTGTTCATATTAACACCCCAGATTGCCTCATGTACCGAGTAGTAATTTTCCTGGTATAAATTCGAATTCCGTGTCGCTACAAGAACTTCTAATCGACCTTTCAACATCGGAGATACAGAACTAAGAAGCTAAAGTTTCTTAGAGAGTAGTTTTAACACATAAAGACAACACAGAAAGCAATAGACGTTAACTTGGGCAGCTTCTGCATTGGATATTCCATTCGCCATTACATATCCTGCTAACATAATTAACATACATTCAAGAATTGCTTCCCGGTAGTTATAGATTGTGCATATTTTTCCTGGTATAGATTCGTATTCCGTGACGCTACAAGCGCTTCTAATCGACCTATCAACAGCAGAGATACAGAACTCTGAAGCAAAAGTTTCTTAGAGAGAATTTTTAGCACATAAAGACAACACAGAAGGCAATAGAATAGACAATAACCCGAGCAGCTTCTACATTGTGTATTCCATTCGCCATTACATATCCTGCTAACATAATTAACATACATTCAAGAATTGCCTCCCAGTAGTTATAGATTGTGCATATTTCCCCTGGTATAAATTCGTATTCCGTGACGCTACAAGCGCTTCTAATCGACCTTTCAACATCAGAGATACAGAACTCTGAAGAAAAAGTTTCTTAGAGAAAATTTTTAGCACATAAAGACAACACAGAAGGCAATAGATAATAACTCTAGCAACTTCTGCATTGGGTATTCCATTCGCCATTACATATCCTGCTAACATAATTAACATAACTACATTCAAGAATTGCTTCCCGGCAGTTGTAAATTGTACTAATTAACACCCCAAATTGCTTCATGTACCGAATATTAATTTCCCTGATAAATATACATATTCCTTGACGGTAGAACAACTTCTTTTCGACCTTTTAACATCAAAGATACAGAACATTGTAGCTAATGTTTCTTATAGAGAGTTTTTAGCACATAAAGACAATGCAGAAAGCAATAGACGTTAACTTGAGCAGTTTCTGCATATGATATTCTATTCAACATTACATATCCTGCTAATATAACTCACAGACATTAAAGAATTGTAATAACTGCTTCCCGGTAGTTGTAAATTGTACATACTAACACCCCAAATTTCCTCATACACCGAGTATAATTTTCCTGGTAAAAATACAAATCCCGTGATGTTAAAATAACTTTCAATCCTTTTAGCATCAGATATACAGAACTTTGAAGCTAAAGATTCTTACAGAGCGTTCTTAACACATAAAGATAACACAGAAAGCAATAGACGTCAACCTGAGCAGCCTCTGCATCGGATATTCCATTCACCATTTCATATCCTGCTAATATAATTAACAGACATGGAAGAATTACAAGAACCGCTACCCGGTAGTTCTAAATTTATTTATTTATTTATTTATATCGCACTCAGCCAACAACCGTTAGCCCAATGATAGGCCTCGCTGTGCATTTATGGGGACTTCCAACCCCACTACGACTGTCATGATGTTGTTATGACCGCCGGGACCAACTATTTCCGTGACAGCCGTATCACGAGGCGCCGAGAGATGCAGCCGTGGAACTCCCATCCAAGTTCTGACCAGAAACAGCGTTGCTTAACTCTGCTGATCGAACGTGGACGCTTGTTCAAGCTACACCACCCGGGATCGTTGATATTAACACCCCAGATTGCCTCATGTACCAAGTAGTAATTTCTCTGGTATAAATTTAAATTCCGTGTCGCTACAAGAACTTCTAATCGACCTTTCAACATCAGAGATAAGGAACTTTCAAGCTAAAGTTTCTTAGAGATTAGTTTTAACACATAAAGCAATAGACGTTAACTTGGGCAGCTTCTGCATGGGATATTCTATTCTCCATTACATATCCTGCTGACATAATTAACATCTTCTTCTTCTTCTTCTCAGCCTTCTTTCATCCACCGTTGGATATAGGCCTCCCCTAGATTTTGCCAATTGGTCCTATTTTGTGCTGTTTGGTGCCATGTGTTCCCAGCGATTTCTTTGATATCGTCAAGCCACCTCTTCTGTGGTCGCCCGACGCTTCTTTTGGTTGTTCTTGGTCGCCATTTCGTAATTCGACTCACCCATTCACTTGATGTTTTGCGAGCGACATGTCCAACCCAGTTCCATTTCAACCTTGCAATCCTTTGTACGACATCGGTAACATTTGTGCGTCGTCTAATGTCTGTATTTCTGATATGGTCTTTTAGGCTTATACCAAGCATAGCTCTTTCCATGGCACGTTGCGTTGTTTTCAATTTTGTAGCGCTCTTTAGGGTAAGTGCCATCGTCTCGGTGACATAGGTCATTACGGGCAAAATGCAACTGTTCCATACCTGCGATCTTAAGCTAATCGGCACCTCCTTGTTTCTTAGAACCCAACTTAGATATCCAAAGGCCGTCCAACCTAGTTTTACCCTTCTTGTAATTTCTGCAGCTTGATTTTGTTTGCCTAGTTTAGTTAAGTGGCCAAGGTATACATACTCGTCGACATTTACGATATTATAATTGTTTATATGAAATTGTCTTTGGGAATGGGACATTACTTTTGTTTTATTAAGATTCATTTGGAGTCCTATGGTCCGCGAGGCTGTATTTAGCTCCAACAACATTTGTTCTAATTGCTCTTCATCTCTACTGATGATGATTATATCATCTGCAAATCGCAGGTGATTCAGGTAAGCACCATCGATATTGATTCCCATTTTTTCCCATGACAACATTTTAAAAACGTTTTCTAAGGCAAGAGTAAAAAGCTTGGGGGAGATAGTATCCCCTTGCCTCACACCTCTTTCGATAGGTATTTTTCCAGTTCTTACATTCTCGTTGACATTAATGTGTATAGTGGCGTTTTTGTAGATGTCTTTTAAGAGTGTTGTATATCGGGAATCTATTCTGGCGTTATTTAGTCCTGTAAATATTGACCAGAACTCTATTGTGTCGAAAGCTTTTCGGAAGTCGACAAACCCCAGATGTAGTGGTATATTATATTCCTCGCATTTCTCAATCAGTGTTCGTATTGCTTGCAGATGGTCAATGGTGCCGTATCCTTTTCTGAAGCCAGCTTGCTCGATGGGTTGGTAAAAGTCGAGTTTATTTGTCAGGCGATTTGTTATAATTTTCGTCAATACTTTATATAAATGGGATAGTAAGGTGATTGGTCTGTAATTTTCTACATCTGTGGCGTCTCCTTTCTTGAACAACAATATTACTTCCGCGGTTTTCCAGCTTGTTGGTATTTTTCCTTCATATAGGCATCGGTTTAGAAGGAGCTGTACAGCCTTGATCACAGATTTACCACCTATCTTTAACATTTCTGTAGTTATACGGTCTTCCCCAGGACATCTACCGTTTTTCATCTGGTTTAGGGCTGCATATATTTCCTCTTGTATAATTTCAGGAATTTCCTCAGAGTTGACATTTAGTATAATTGGTTCTGTTTCGTTTGCATTCGGATTGGGCACTTTGGATGCATACAAGTTGGAATAAAAATCTCCGATTACCTTAGAAATTTCAGATGTTCTTGTTACTATGTTGCCTTCTTTATTTTTGATTCGGTGAATCTGTTGTTTACTACATGACGTTTTATTTTTCAAGACCTTCATATTTTTGTTGTTTTCGATTGAGTCTCGTATTTTTATAGTATTGTAGTTTCGCATATCATTTCTGATTTCTCGTTTGATGGTCTTGTTCATATTTTTGTATTCGTTAGAGTTTCTGTCTAAGGTTCTTCTCAGGTCGATCAGTTTTTGTGTTTTCTCTGTTATTTTTTTGTTCGTTTTGTTTTTGGCTTGACTACACACTCTTTTTACAACTGTTTGCACATCCTTGGTGATTTTTTGGCATAGATCGTCTAGGTCTAAACCTTCAAGTTTGTTCAAAGGTGTAAGTTTATTTGTGAGTTCAGTCTGGTATTTTTCTTCATTATTTTTTAATATATCGAATGTTGGAAAAAGTTTATTCTGCAGTAACTTTCTTCTTTCAATTTTGGTATTTATTTTGACTGACGCCCTGACGAGTCGGTGGTCGCTGCCCGTATGGAATTTATTTAACACCGATACATCTGTTATTATAGATTTCTTGTTTGAAATTATAAAATCAATTTCATTCTTAGTCTTCCCATCCGGACTGCGCCAGGTCCACTTGCTTTTTAATGGTTTTTTGAAGTAGGTGTTCATACAAAATAGGTTTTCATATTGAAGAAAATCGAGTAGTTTCTCTCCTCTGCTGTTTCGAATTCCTGTGCCAAATTTTCCTATATTTTCCGAACTATCTGTTTTATTCCCAATTTTGGCATTAAAATCACCTATAATCAAGCAATAGTGGGCTTTTTCCGTTTGTTTAGCCGTTGCGATGTCCTCATATAGTTGTTCTATGGATTCATAATTAACATACATTCAAGAATTGCTTCCCGGTAGTTATAAATTGTTCATAATAACACCAGAGATTGCCTAGCGTTCCGAGTAATAATTTCCCTGGCATAAATTCGAATTCCGTGACTCTACAAGAACTTCTAATCGACTTTTTAGCATCAGAGATACAGAACATTGAAGCTAAAGATTCTTAGTTAGTGTTCTTAACACATAAAGATAACACAGAAAGCAATAGACGTTAACCTGAGCAGACTCTGGATATTCCATACGCCATCTTATATCCTGCTATTATAATTAACAGACATTGAAGAATTACAAGAACCGCTACCAGGTTGTTCTAAATTGTTCATATTAACACCCCAGATTGCCTCATGTATCGAGTAGTAATTTCCCTGATATAAATTCGAATTCCGTGTCGCTACAAGAACTTCTAATCTACCTTTCAACATCAGAAATACAGAACTTTGAAGCAAAAGTTTCTTAGAGAGTATTTATACCACAAAAAACAACACAGAAAGTAGCTTCTGCATCGGATATTCCATTCGCAATTACATATCCTGCTAACATAATTAACATACATTCAAGAACTGCTTTCCGGTAGTTATAGATTGAGCATCTTTAACACCAGAGATTGCCTCACGTATCTAGTAATAAGTTCCCCTGGTATAAATTCGAATTTCGTGACGCTACTAGCGCTTCTAATCGACCTTTCAACATCAGAGGTGTAGAACTTTCAAGTTAAAGTTTCTTCGAGAGTATTTTTAACACATAAAGACAACACAGAAAGCAATAGACATTAACGTAATAATTATCCTGGTAAAAATACAAATTCCGTGACGTTACAAGAACTTCTAATCGACCTTTTAGCATCAGAGATACAGAACTTTGAAGCTAAAATTTCTTAGAGAGTATTTTTAACATATAAACCAAACACAGAAGGCAATCGACGTTAACCTGGGAAGCTTCTGCATTGGATATTCCATTCACCATTACATATCCTGCTAACATAATTAACACATTCAAGAATTGCTTTCCGGTAGTTATAGATTCTGTGCATAGTAATACCAGAACACCAGAAAGCAATAGACGTTAACTTGAGCAGCTTCTGCATGGGATATTCCATTCGCCATTAGATATCCTGCTAACATAATTAACATACATTCAAGAACTGCTTCCCGGCAGTTATCGATTGTGCATAATAATACCAGAGATTGCCTCACGTACCAACTAATAATTTCCCTGGTATAAATTCGAATTCCGTGACGCTACATGAACTTCTAATCGACCTTTCAACATCAGAGATACAGAACTTTGAAGCTAAAGTTTCTTAGAAAGTATTTTTAGCACATAAAGAGAACACAAAAAACAATAGGCGTTAACCTGAGCAGGTTAGCTATCGGATATTCCATTCGCCATTACATACCCTGCTAATATAATTAACAGACATTTAAGAATTGCAATAACTGCTTTCCGGTAACTGTAAATTGTGCATATTAGCACCCCAAATTGTCTCATGTACCGAGTAATAATTTCCCTGGTAAAAATACAAATTTCTACAAAAACTTCTAATCGACCTTTTAATATCAGAGATACAGAATTGAAATATTATAGTTACTAAGCAAAACCACTTTAAAGATTTTATAACTTTATCGTGAAAAACGATATTGGTGGTCGTTAAAATATGATTTAAAAGTGGAGACGACTAAAAAGTGGTTCTGACAGTTTCATTCACGGTTTGGATACTCCAACTAAGCCTTTAAAGCTGCGGAACATGTTAATGATGTCTGGTGGTGGTCGCCTCGTTGTTGCTACATATAGAAGTGATTTTCATAACTCCCATGATATCATAGCCACTAAAAAATTGCTATTACCTTCAAAATACACTATGAAGTAACCGTCACTGTAGAGTGTCCTACTTATTGCATATTGTTCATAATATAGGAGGTTGTCTATATATTTGAATTTCAAAATGCAAGAACACCCTAACCAATTCGTGTCTTACTTTAAAAGAATGCATGACGGTATAGCAATTTTGAGGTTACAGCAATAGATGAAGTTGCACAAGCTATGCCAGACTTGAGACCAAACTTTGAAGTTACAAATCATAGTGGCTGCCACATGGCCACGACTACCTGCTTGGTGAAACTAATCATGAAGTGAAATATTTGTAGAATATTCAGTTTCTATCACCCTATAGTGAAATACCAAACGCTTCGAATATTCTACATTAGGTGTAAAGTTATTGATTTGTTCCTCACTTGTAAACATCAATTTATCAAGTCACTGTATTCACCGTGAAAATGTCTCTTAACTGGCTAGCCAGTAAAATTTTACACCCGTGCTCATAGATAAATGATCGCGTGCAAAGCCAGAATTGTCTTCATTAGTATATGTCATATTGATGAATTTAGTTGCTTGTCAGTTTGACATTGTGAATAAATGGTAAATTTATAGTTATTTACAAGTGAGGAACAAATAAAATATTCAACAATACACGCAAATTTTACTGGCTCCAGAAGGTGACTGGCTCGCCTTTGGCTCGCCAGTCATATCCTTCTGTCCGCCAGTAAAAACCCTTTTACCAAGTGTTAAATACTAATTTTACAAAAGTAGGGGACGTAGGTATATACTGGGACAGGGTATATAGTGGGACAAGCACGATTACTTTTTTTGTGTGTTAGTTGGCAGATCTCAGTAGTGCACAATCTCGCTCTTATAAATAGTGGGTGTTACAATGGTATATAGTGGGACACCTTACTATGGTACATTGTGGGACATGTCCCATTATATAGCACTATCAACCCAAAACAGTTCTTAATTTATTTAATTTTTATTTAGTTAAAATGCCGAAAATACCTCGGAGCCAGTTTCGAAAACATAATGATAAGAGTACCCTTCGCCATGCTTCTGCATGGCGAAGGGTACGTGGGAAAGCCATGTCTGCTGCTGTTAGGGGTGTGGTAAACAATGAAATGGCTCTTCGTGTAGCAGCAAAACAATACAATGTTTCAAAATCTGCTCTTCAAAGACAAGTCAAAAAATTCAAAGCTGCTAATGAGGCAGAACAATCAAATTTTAATTTTCAAAGAAAACATGGATTTCAACAGATATTTACTACTGATGAAGATAATCTTTTAGAACAATACCTAATAAATGCAGCAAACATGTGTTATGGTCTAACTGAAAGAGATGCCAGACAGTTAGCTTTTGATTTTGCTGTAGCAAATGAAAAAAAGATACCTGATTCGTGGTACCAAAAGAAAAGTGCTGGAAAAGAATGGCTATTTTGTTTTCGTAAGAGGCACCCAAATCTTAGCCTTCGTACTTCTGAAGCTATCAGTCTGGCAAGAGCGATCAGTTTTAAAAAATACAATGTTGCTTTATTTTTCGATAACCTGGAAAAAACTATAAAAAAGTATAGTTTTACAGTTAATCAGATTTACAATTGCGATGAGACTGCAGTGACGACAGTCCACAAACCTCCAAAAATTCTGGCACAGGCAGGACGAAAGCAAGTTGGTAAAATAGCATCGAGCGAAAGAGGTACAGTCGTGTGCAAATAAATCTGGGACAGTGTTTTTTCACATGCATATTCAGTTAAGAATTTGAATAATATTTCCATGGATTTCCTCTTATCAGAGAGAGTTACGGGTTTCAGTACCTGTTAAAGTTTAATGTAACTCTTTCTAATAGCAGGAAATCCATGGAGATATTCTTCAATTCTTAACTGAATCTGCATGTGAAAAAAACACTGTCCCAGATTTATTTGCACACGACTGTACATTGGTCACTTTATGTGCAACAATTTGTGCTAATGGGACATCCATTCCTCCATTCTTCGTATTCCCACGTAAAAATTTCCAACCTCACATGATCAACGATGCACCGCCTGGGTCAGCTGGTTCAGCATATCCGACAGGATGGATGACAGCTGTTAATTTTGAAGAGTAGGTACATGAAGCATTTAGTCAAAAACACCCGTTGTTTGGAAGACAATAACATTTTACTAATATTAGACAACCACTAGAGCCATTACGGCGTTGAATTTTACAAAAAGCTAAAGAATGTGGAATAATACTTCTTACCATACCACCCCATTGCAGTCACAGAATGCAGCCACTCGATTTAAGTTGTTTTGGCCTTTTTAAAGCATTTTATAACAGAGCTGCAGATCAGTGGTTGATTAATCACCCAGGCGTTCCTCTCAACATTTATAATATTGCTGCCGTGGTCGGAAAATCTTTCTTTGAAGTTTTTATTCTAACCAATATTATTAAAGGATTTGAAAAGAGTGGAATCGTTCCTTTTGATCCACAAGTATTTAGCGACGCTGATTTTTTGTCTAGTTATGTTACAGATCGTCCTACCCCAGAAGAGGAAAATGATACTATTTCACATAATCAATCTGGTCCATCAACAAATAGTGAAATGAATACAAAAAATGTGGAGAAAGAAATGAAACAAACTGATAGAGACACCATCACTTTCAGCAAGCTACTCCATCGACAACAAAAATTAATATTCTTCAGAATATCATTGTGACTCCTGAACAAGTTAGACCTCTTGCAAAGGCAGAACCCAGAAAAAACATAAAAAAGGGAAAAAGAGTGCCAAATCTACAATTTTAACAGACACATAAGCTTATGATCGAGCAAGAACATTCTAGAAGGGAAGAAGCAAAAAAAAAATAAACAGCAAAGGCCAAATAACATATTGAAGAAAAATGGAACGGTTAAACGAAAAGTTTTTGACGATGTAAAAGACCTGTGTAATGATTCTGATAGCCCATATGAGGCAGAAGTTTCGATCTCTGACGATGACGATATGGTTTCAATTGGTGACTATGTCCTAGTAAAATATGCAAGTAAAAGACATGTTCAGTATAATGTAGTACACGTGCAGAACAAAAATGGATGTGATGTGTCAGTTTCTTTTTTAAAAAGAGGATTTGGAAAAAGTTTTATATTTCCTGAAGAAAGTGACTGCGATACTATAGATATGGAAGATATTGTCTTAAAATTGCCAAGACCAGAAAAAGCTGGTGGAAATAAACGTGCTCAGGAACAGTTAATCTTCTCCTATGACTTAACAGAATACAATATTGGATAAATATTGTTCTCTTGTCATATTTGTAATTGTTAAAAAGTAAAATAACTATAAATTTCTTATGTTGTTTAATGCACCACAGCTGTCCCTTTCTGTACCAGCAGCAGTCCCTGTACATACCACCCAGTGGTTTATATCGGGACATGTGGTATATAGTGGGATTATCACAGTGTACGCTTTATATAATAATCTTTCAAACTTATATCATACCTAGGTAATTAATCCTAACCTATTTCCTATTTAATTTGTAAAATAACAATGTGCTACAATAAAAAATTTAAAAAAATAGACCCAAAAGAAAAATAGTGTCGCAGTATATACCTACGTCCCCTAGCTATATTTATAAAGATCGAGCGACCTAATTGAAGAAGAGGCAAATAGTAAGTCATATTTGTGTAAGTAGCGGCCACCATGTCTCCACTCCAATGTGGTAGCCAGGGCTGTAACTAGGCAAATTTTTATTATAGGCAAGCCAACATTTTTGCGCCCCTCAGTACAAAAGCGTTATATGTGACAAAAAATACTAATGATACTGTATGACTTCTACATTTATCTCCGGATATATGATGTAATATATTCAAACAAACAGGTAGACATTCAAAAATAAATCCAACATTTATTATTAAAACATTTTAAAAATAAACAACTAAATATTAAAATAAGAAAATTCAACACAAATAAAATGATAACAGAAACCAAAATTGGAAAACACAATTCTAATTTTTAAAAAGTACATATTATTATGTAATCAGTAGAACATTTCACAAATCCCTATATATAAACATATGATGTACCCAAAATCGGAACGCCACTGCGTCATTTATAGCACAAGGATAAGCATATCCATTTATCAGTGAACACGGGTTCAAATACCACTGGCTGCAATGTTTATTTTTAATTTCCAAACTCATGTAATTCGCTTTACTAAGTGTTTCTCTATTATTAGCAGCATTAAGATATGTTTTACCTATTTTGTAGAAAATCGTACGACACTCATTAATGACCAATAGAAAAATTAGTTCACGAGTCGTAACCAAGACAATAAAAAAATTTCTTGCAAATTTTTTGTAGGTAGACCAATCTAACTGTGAGGGTTTGTGGCGTTACGATTTTCTTACCGAATCTGCATTCGAGCATTAATTCATATCCGGAAATTATTTTCGTGCATTTCAACAACGTCCTAATTTGCCCTCGCGTCCCGCTCGGGCAAATTAATACGACGTTGTTGGACCGCACTCAAAAAAATTTCCGGAAAGAATTAATGCTCTTATGAGATTATATGTGAGAATTTTGAAGACATCAACCATAATTCGATCTAGCATAAGTAGTTTTTCTTGTAGCGCACTTTCTGTATTAAAGACATTGACGAAGGTATTAAAGACGTTGAAAACATTTTCCTTTGTAACTTTTTTATTTTAAAAATACAAAAATTATTTTAATGAGAAATAGATGTTGTGCGCTCAACAGCTGGTAAAGACATATCAATATGTTAAAATAATACAATATAAACAAATAATTACATATTATTATGTTAACGTTTCGCTCCTATTTTAAATGCGAATTAGTCCTAATCAAATATTATGAGCATTTAAAATTTCGCGTTTTAAGTTACTTGAGCTCCAGGTTGCCCACGGCCGGAGATTCGTCGCGATGCACGAACGACACGACAGATCGTCCCGCACGCATTTCCCCTACCGCCTTGGTGCCCAAGAGGGAGAGCAACCACGTATAAAACCAAATTGTTCCGCCGAACTCGAAGAAAATTAATCCGAGAAATTATCCCGATTTTCTGACCTGGCACGCAGACAATTGAGGTTGCCTACCTACACCATACCGAAGAGATTTATGTTAAAATAAAATTTACTTTGTACATATTTATGAATTATCTATTTAGTTATTTTCCAACTATACTTAATCGATAATAAATGTTATTTACGTTGAAGCACCTTCTTTAAATCAGTTTAGGTATAAATATAAAGCGAACCTGGCCCAGTCAAAAAGCTACCATTTATAAGGGCAAAATTAATAAATGCTAAACTACTCTAAATAAACCAGGTAGCAGTACAATTATGCGTAGTAACATGTGAACGTAGAATAAGGTTCTGTATATTTAAAATATATTCAATATATTTAAAACGTGAAGCTTTTTCTGTCGGCACGTAGTATAAAGCCTTGCATCAGGCGAATTTCGATTATTCTGTATTATACTGTAAGGTTGCAGAAGTGTTTTAAATTAAACAAATTCTACCGGGAAAATGATTGTAGCGGAAAATATCATAGCAGTGGAACAAGTAAGCTCTCAAAATCGGTATGTGGTGTTCTATTGATTATTGCAATGGACGACTGTATCAGCAATGAGCCCAAAGCAGTGAGTGGATATGTAATATCAGTGGACCCGCTTCAACAGTTGTTAAAAATTTAAGTTAGTTTGTCGCCACTGCTGTACCTACATTGTTTTAAAAATGGAAACATGTTTAAAATTAGAAAAAGGCCACCTATGCGGTGGGCTAACAAGCTAATAATTCTAATTTTTTTATTGATATAGGTGAGAACTATAAAATAAACGCTGTTCAATGTGGTAGACATATAACATTTCCTTTGCAAATTGCACAAGGCAATGTAATGTATCGACCAGATTGGGCGCAATTCCCACTATTATAATTAGCATTATTAGGACTTAAATCGTCAATATTACAAAGTAATTTATTTGTAAAATTGGTCACTTGTTTATTTGTTTTTTATTAGTACGAAAGATTTTTTTCAGTGCCATTTTGGCGCCCCTTGTCGCTTGTGCCTGTAGACAGGGACCTACTCGGCCTATACCTAGTTACGGCCCTGGTGGTAGCCACCGAAAAAGCGTTCCTCATTTTGGTGAAATCCTCGTAATAGAAACGCATCACGTGGTAGCGACTAGTGGCAAAACACTTAAATTTTTACTGCAGTGATCGCTACGTGGTGAGCAGTAAAAGTGCTACTTGGGAATTTAGTCGTTTATTTTTGTTTGGGATACATTGCGTGAGAAACAAAATCTGGTGTGCTACAAGCACACAACTTCCTTTTACAGGGATCTTATAATTAGCCAAAAATTAGATTTTTTTTCAGCATTTGCAAAAATTGCAAATTTTACGGAAACCGTACAAAATAGAGATTTAGATGAAGAGACAAATTTTCACATATAATCTCATAAGAGCATTAATTCTATCCGGAAATTTTTTTGAGTGCGGTCCAACAACGTCGTATTAATTTGCCCGAGCGGGACGCGAGGGCAAATTAGGACGTTGTTGGAATGCACGAAAATAATTTCCGGATATGAATTAATACTCGAATGCAGATTCGGTAAGAAAATCGTAACGCCACAAACCCTCACAGTTAGGTTGGTCTACCTACAAAAAATTTCCAAGAAATTTTTTTATTGTCTTGGTTACGGCTCGTGAACTAATTTTTCTATTGGTCATTAATGAGTGTCGTACGATTTTCGCTAAAATTTTAAGCTGAATTCAAAAATGTAATGATATACCGGGTGTTATATTTAAAATAAGAGTTAATAAAAAACAAAAAAACCCACTTCAGAGGTATTCAACTGGAAAACCAACTATCTCACATCAATACATATTAAAAATGTAAAGTTTGAAAAAAAAATGTTAAAGCCGTTTTTGAAAAAATGAAAAAACTGAAAAATCACACGAGTAAACACCATACTTCCGGTTATGCAATTTTCTTCAAAAGCCTGCTGTAGCATCTAGATAGTACACAAAACTTATATATGAAGTTTCAAGACCATACCTCTTTTCATTTTTGAGATATTCTGTTCACAGACTAACAGACACACAGACAGACCAATAAACAAAAACATGTTTTTTGCGTTGATGGGACTCTAAAACGTGAAGATCTGTTGAAAACTCAATTTCCAATTTTTGGGGTGAATCCAATACTTCGTTTATCGTAAAAGAAAGTAACAAGTAAAAGAAGGGAAATTAACCTCGGACTCTGAATTTGAGCCTTTTCATGTTACGTAAAACAGGCTATAGATTATGAATCATTAAGTGAATATAATTTTTATCTGTGGTTATCGCTAGGGACTTTCGGCCAAATGATATATGTTGGCAGCGCTGGCAGTGTTTTAGTATTGCTTTTACATGCCAATGAAACTTCAAGGCAGTGACGTAACGAGCACAGAGAAGGATAACAAACCGTTGAGTTTAGCCGTCTGCGAATTTAAATTTCCCGCTGCGATCATTGCACGCTCTGTGGAGAGTTCAACGAACGAGCGCGACAAAAATATTTGCGTCAAAACACTCAAAACATGTCCTTGTAATTGCAATTCCGTTTGAAACTAATTGTTTTTTTGAAGTTTATATGATTCATGTGAAAGAAAATACTAAATAACGAGTATTGCTGCACAAGTGGAAGTGGAATGCGTAAAGAACTGCACAGTGGAAAGTCAACGGTGCATTTAAGCTAAGACTCGTTTCGTAAGTAAATTTAGCAAGTTTTAATATTTCCTAATGTTGCTTTAATTGCCTCCCTTCTGGGCGGCCGCCGTTTTAAAACGGTAAGGGAGGATCGAATGTGCGTTAACGAATAAATGGGCTTAACCCACATAACCTAATTTTGGGTGTCGCCAAAAATGCGTAGCTTTCGTCGGTGACAACGTGTTACGACCTTTTCTGGGAAAACGGGAAATTTCAATGTGCCTGATTGCATTTTCGATTGATTTTTCGTTAATTTCATACGAAAATATCGTGTAGAGAATTGTAAAGTTACTATCAACATCTGTTACGTCACACGTTGTTTGTTTTGCGACCTTAAGATGTAATAAATTCGTATATTTCTGCTCGTATTATGAGTTTGCTTATTTATAAAACGTAGCGCTTTTAATCGCTAGATGGTTGATTATTTTATTCAGTTACTTTTAATGCGTGCTTTCACTTAGGACTAACTGTTGAAAAATAGGCTAGGTACCAGTCACAATTTTTTGTATATAAATTTATTGCCTAAAAGCTGATGGTTGTACTATTTTTGTTATTCATTAGCAAGTGTCTCTAGAACAATGTTGTTTACGCAACAAACGTAATGTGAAACACAATTATGACTTCATTAGTTAATTAGGTTCTACTTAAAATGCTTTTTCAAGTTCTGCAAACGTAAACAAGTGAGTAGCGAGCTCGAAAAATGTATTAGTTAATAGCTGAGGACGCTAGTACTTTACGATTGATGCATGAATTTTTGTGGATAGTAAATCATGACATCGCAAATGCAATTATTGTTCGTTAATTGATAATCCCACTCACAATACAAAACGATGTAAGCAAACATGTTATGAGCTCATCGGAGAGAACATTGCAGTAGTATCCTGTGAAAATTTGAAGGTATTGTTCAGACTCCTATAATTTTTAAAAAGAAGTGCAACACTGAGGCATACGAATGTCTTTTAGTATCAAATTATGGAGCACGCATGAAAATATGGGCAACTCAGGTGCACACATCATTTACAGAGCTGCTAAGTAAATACATAGAAATACAAGTAATTTCATAACTCTAAACGGTTTAACAACACTGACACGATGATAATAATAGATAAGCTGGAAGTTATATTTACGTAATGAATTTACATAACATTACAATAATAGAATAAGTGTTTATATAATTACTTGATGATAGTAAACAGTAACGTGTCAAACCAAGGAATTGACTAACTCTCTCTTGTAATTGTTAGAAATTACCATGAACGAGGTGCCATCTGCTGTTGCAAGTGGCCCTGGAGGACCACCCGTGAACCCCTTGGCTGGAGCCAACATCGTTAAAGAGGGGTGGCTGTACAAGCGAGGAGAACATATAAAAAATTGGAGACCTAGGTATGTAGTTTGGGAATCCGTACTTATTTGTGAAGTTCAAGTTCAACACAGATAAGTGTATTTATTCTAATATAGTTTTTTAATAGGAATGATCAAATTGTTTATTTACTTATTATCATGAACGGATAGAAGTATGAAAGCAGTTATAGATTATAATAGTAAAATTTAACAGTTTTTGTTTCCTTATGCACTCGATGAAACTTTCAATTTTATATAAATTGGGTTAGAAACAAATTTGAGCACTTAATTTTTAAAAAGTCTCGCTCTGTTTTGTACATGAATTTTACATAAAACCATTTCACTCTTTGTTTACTTCAAAACCGGGTGTTAGGTTTAAATTTAAACACAAAATTAGAATACAAGCGAATATATTTAAAAAACTACATAATGTAGAATCCGATAGTTTGTGAAAAGCGATATGGCAAGTTCCTCAAACTAGCCTTCTAAACCACTGGCAACCATTTTTGGATTATTCAACAATTGAAAAACGTTCCAATTTGCATAAAAATTATAATAAGAAAGGGATACAAGGTTCATTTGGTTTGTTTTTATGTTCCGGCTCTGATTTTGAATTTTAAAGGTCGTGCTCAGACCAATTATCATTACGAAGAAACCCCTAAATCTTAAGTGGAAGCTAATAATCATAGAAATTAAGGTTAGGTTTCAGTTTTGCCCCAGGAGGGCCAAACTTTTTAAAATTCATCTTCAGTGTATATCTAGAGAAGGAAACGGGCTAGCGCTGCGACTATAATATTGCGCCAAAGTAGAGAAGAATACTAGATTTTCTATATGAGTGACCACAAGCATCTGTCTCCGGAACGAAGCGGGGTGAATCTTTTTTTTTAAATCACTTTGAACTATGCAAAAGTCCTCTTCTATACTAGGCCATATCCAAAATGGAATAATCTCCGTCTACTTCTAATACCCGTCTTTGACGTCGAAATGCATGCAAACGCAAATGCCGCCGCTACCGTAACCCGCATTCACTCAATCATTGACATCTCGTCTGCGATTTTCGTGACGGACACACGTCTGGATCGTTTCCTTTATTATATAGAGGATCTGTCTTAAATTAGCGAATCGAAGCTTAGCGCGGGTGATTCACTAGTACTAGGGTTGGCAACACTGTCATTTTGACCCGAAGACTTCGTGTTTGGCAATCATTCTTCGGGCTTCGGGTTAACTAAAGGTTCATACATACATGGATTACGAAAAATGTAAAATGTAAAGGCTCCAGAGCAGAAGAAAGTGGCCAAAGAGTCAAAAAATATAATTGTAGAAAATTAAATTTTTTTCGTAATAATTTACGTAACTTCTAAGATGGTTTTCAAAAATTTTATTTTATGGAATATAAAAAGTAATTTTGTTCTTTAATTCTTGATTAACAAAGGCGGAGAATTATGCTATATGTAACGGGTTACCTGGATCCTTAACCGATAACGTTTATTTTTATGCTATTTCTTACGTTTTATTATTAGATTCAATATTGTATTTTTTTAACCAAATGTTCGCAAAGCCGGTCCTGCGCTATATGTGTATTGCAAATTTCGGTTTTCGTGATTGCAGCAAGAAACACACGCTGTATGCGGGATGCGGGGATTCTCAACTAGTGCAAATTTAATAAAGATGACGGCGAAGATGGCTGTCGCACGTAACTGCAAGCTCCATTAAATTTCTCGATAATAAGTATAGCATGCGAATTCGCCTAAGACGATGTAACTTAATTCGGGGTCTGGTAGGCAACGGTTGCTACAAACAGTGCTAAAGTGCAGCAAGCCAGCGTTTGTAAATTCCTAAAACGCATTTTCCGAGTGTACATGTAGTACACCAATTATGCTATATTTAAAGGCTCATTTAAAGCATCCCTTTGAGAGGCGCTAGCTCAACTGTCATTATAAGGGCTGCACGCGATCGGGGGTTTCCAGCATTACGTGCGCCAGGAGCGGGGTAAACAGCAGCTAGTTTCAAGTAGAATGTTTTTATATCAGCGTTTTACTGCAACCTTTTTCAAAAGCGAAGGAATGTGTTTTATTAGGGAATAATGTGTGTAGCTTGTACGTGAATTTAAACAGGGCCGGACTCAAATAAGTATCAGCTTCAGGCAATTTTGACATTGAGTTTTTGGTAGAGATATTTTGATATTTTCATTCTTTAAGAGACAATTATTTCAAGGTTCTCTTTGATGATGTTTTACGTTGTTCATGTATGTTTGCAACATGGCAGCGAGTAGCCTTAAGCTATATCGCACGTAGATTCGTTGAAAATTCAATTCTTTTCCTTTATTTCTTTTGTGTTTTTAAACTTGTCTTTTTTGTTTCTTTTATGGGTTTTTATTTGTGTTTTGAACTCAATAGATAAGGTAAACAAATCGGCTATTCTTGTGAATTGTTTAAAGTTAGGTTTTAGTACGACCAACACTACAAGAAATAACCAGATTCCTGTTCTGGCAGATGGTGATTTTTTATAAGCCACTAACTATTAAGAGTTTTCACGTTCATTGAGCTAGCTAAGGGATAAAAAGGGCAAATAATTATTTAAATATTAAAACGTACGAAACGTCTTGCTCAAATTTAATGTATCTACGAAGAGGTAAAAAATGTCGCATTTCATATACTACTTAAAAAATATAAAATAATTTTTGGAATCACACTTTTATAGTGTAAAAAATTATTTTATCTTGATCTTTTTTATTAATTTTATCCTGATCTTTTTTATTAATTTTATCACCCACTTTTCTTCCCCCAAAATTATTTTCTTCGGGTCAGCATCGATTCAATGTTGGTAACCCTAACTAGTACGTCAATCAAATCTTGACTTCTACTGGTTTAACATTTATATTTTTGTGAAATACTCATTTTGAGGCCCAATGGTTCTAGAAACATTGTATGTATTGGGGTTGTTCTGGCAGAAGTCGTAAGTCTATTTTGTAAAATTTTAACTTTTTTACATCATTTCGTTTAAAATTGGCTGTTCATGAGATTACAGTGACAATTTCACTGGTGCCATTGTCAACCAATTGCATTCTTCAATTTATAAATAAACTACCAATCGAACGATTATTTTAGTGAAAATCGTACGACACTCATTAATGACCAATAGAAAAATTAGGTCAGGAGCCGTAACCCAGACAACTAAAAAATTTCTTGGAAATCTTTTGTAGGTAAACATTACTTCTTTTTAGGGTTTGTGTCGTTACGATTTTCTTACCGAATCTGCATTCGAGCATTAATTCATATCCGGAAATTATTTTTCGTGCATTTAACAACGTCCTAATTTGCCCTCGCGTCCCACTCGGGCAAATTAATACGACGTTGTTGAAACGCACTCTAAAAAATTTCCGGAAAGAATTAATGCTCTTATGAGATTATATGTGACAATATTTCGAAGAACTTTATTTCAGCGACAATTTTTCTGTAACTATTTTCTAATGAAAAATAACTTGAATTTTAGTTTTAGAAAAGTTCATGATGAAAACAAATTTTAATTGTGTTTGGAGTCACTTGTTGCCAAGCCTCTGGCAAAAGCTGTATTTCGTCCAGCAAATTTATTTTGCGCTACAACACTGCGAACTATGCCTTGGTCCATTGACTGCAAAAATGAAATTGTATTCGGTGTAAGACAATCAAGTCATATATTGTGTATATTAAAAAATTTTGGGTGTGCAGCACAGTTACGTACTAATAATAGTGTTACGTTTTTACGTTCGGGCTATTTAAAAATTATACGACGCTTTTTGTATTAAACATTTATTTACGCGATTAATTATGACTATTTATAAATACAAGAATTATCAAGGCAGAACACAAATTACTTAAACTATGAACTATTTCTAACAACGATACACTATTTTTTTATATACGCTGGATTAAACATCAACTAATTTATGTGGCTATTTATTCACGACCGAAACATTAAGGATTTATATGGTTATATTTATTTGTTATTTATTTCACTAGGGTTATATACACACGGTTCGTTTCTATCACGCGCGCTTCGAGTCTGATGAGAACTGATTTCATATTCCTGCGGCGCGTATTTATATATCCGAATAATTTCCGTCTAGAACATTCCAGATTTCGCTCGTACATTCCGGCATTCGCATGTGTTGACCTCGAGCGTGTTCCCGAAAGCATGAGTCACGCGTTGCATCTGGTTGCAAGGTCGCCTCTCGAGTATTCGACCATGGTGACTCATATATCTGCAGCGGTTCAGCTGCTCCAAGAAGTTCTGGAACGCTTGGGGCTGAATCATATGTCTGGGGGAATGACCCCGCTGTAGAATCGTTACAATAGTATATTATGCAACAAGTTTAGAAAAGTGAAGTTTTACTCAAAAAGTATGGCTGGTTTGAGTACGAGCATCAGCGAGTACTTAAACAGCCATACAAGTTCAGTAAAATCGCTTTTCTAACGCGTTCTGTATACTATTTTATCGCATTTCATGTAGAAATCTGAAATATTAGATTTTTATATAAAAGTGGCATTAAATGTCAAAATATAACCAAGCTGTGTTTACTCCCAGTAATATGAAGTTGCTGACTCTTTCTATGTTATCATTTCCTATGGTTACGTTTTGAAGTGTTCTCTCTGTACTTGTTTGGTTTTTTTTTACATTTATAATGAAACCCACTTCATTTGCTTGTTTTTTAAGGTCAATGTAGATCTCCTTTGCGTCCATCATTGATCTCCCCATTATATTAATGTCGTCGGCATATGCCGCCCTTTGTGTGTAGGTGACTGTCATCAAAGTCGGACGTGTGCTTGATCGCTGTGCTTCTACCTGTCAACCTTGTGAAAGCGCGTATCCTCACGAAAATGCCTTCCGATTTGTGTTTTCTGTGTAACAAGCAGGATAACAATCTTACATTACAATGTGATGGATGCAAAAACCATCTTCACGTAGCGTGTGTTTATATTGATGCAGATGGTGCCAAACAAGAAATTCTTTTGTAACGCCTGTAACAAAGCTACTGATCAGTTCACAGAACTAAAACAGATGCTTAATTCTTTGATGAGCAGGCTGGAAAAATTGGATACTTGTTCTGTTCAACAATCTGAATTGTCTACCGTATCTTTTGAAGCTGTGGTATGTGAAGGTCAACATCGCATTTGGCGCGAAAATAATATCATTTATATATATGTATATATATTAGCACGAGAGGCCCTAAAGACCCTTGGCTTTATTGACAATTTTCTTCCACTGTGTTCTTCAGATAGCTAATTCTTCCCAGTTCTTCACTTTCAATACTTTTAAATCTTCTTTAACATCTTGGAACCACTCTCTCTTCGGCCGTGCTCTTCTATTTCTTCCTACCGCAGTTTCTCTGAAGACCATTCTGGGAATTCTTTGTTCTGTCATTCTTCCTAGGTAGCCTAGCCATTGCAGTGTTGATTGCTTTACAATATTTGTTATTGGCGGCTCTTTATATAGCTCATACACTTCTTCGTTTATCCTTCTCCGCCATTTTTCACCTTCTTTGATTTCTCCGAAAATCCTTCTTATATTTTCCTCTGCCAGATTAAAAGCTTATTTGTGCACTTCACACCCATATAACGTTGTCAGTGGTATTAGAGACTTATATATTCTAATTTTCAATTTTCGCGAAATGTCTGCTTCTAATCACTTTATTTAAAGACCCGGCACTTTTTATACCCAGTGTTTGAAACAATAAAGAAGCCAACCTGCGATCGATCACTAATAATAATCAATGGTAGTATAATCGCAGATCAACCCCCTTATCATTTATACACCACGGTAGCTCTGAAATGTTCTTACTCACCGCAATGACCTAGCTAGCTTCAAATTCGGTGGCCTTGGGTCGCAGATTTCTATCATCAGCTGAACTGCTGCAAGCTCTTTCAATAATAAGAAAAACACAGGGCGCCAGAAATCACAGATTTCGATAAATAAAATCACAGCAACAATTAGGTTTATTTAAGTAATATTAATAGTTGCTCGCAACATCGTAATTAGGTCTGTAAATTGTTTATCACAAGGTCTAAGTACAGTATATAATACAGTATATTAATAATGCTGAAGATGTAGCACGCACAAAAAATATGTGAACCTCTTTTGGGCTCTTGGATTGAATGTGATTACAACTCAATGATGGAGTAAGCTTACCACTGTCATATGTTTTAACCGTTATCTCGGTAATGATAGTAAAATGGCGTGAGGGCACTTTTTACAAAATTCTCAATATGTATTCATTTAGCAAAACTTTAAACTTGTGAATTGTAAATTTGGGAACAATTAATACATTATGTTTTAAATTTGTAAAGCATAGATTTATGGACCATTAATACATTACGTTTTAAATTTGTAAAGCGTAGTTTAGATTTGTAAATTGTAAATCTGAAGCGTCGTCACAATCGATTCAGCCAACAATTCATAGGCGGACATAGTTATCAACAAAAGTTGAAAGAAGACTAACCTGGGTGGTGGAAAAAAACGTTGCCGGTAGGCACTGAATTGTCCAGGATTAGCTTAACGTAAGCCGACAGCAATCTCGAACTCGTGGCCGAATTTGATAATGGAATAGACGCTCCTTGTACCACTTGGCAAACTCAAGGTGACATTCCAGAAAGGAGTTGCGGGTTCAAATTATTAATTATGATGCCGATTAGGACATCTAACGTGGCATCAATCCAATATAAGAAGTCGCTTAAAAACGGCGTTTAAAAGTGACGTTGAAGAATATCGTCAAAGAATGACGTCAAAGAGCTGATAAAAAAACGGGAAATTACTAAAATGAATATCAACAAGTAGCGTAGACATACCTGATTTCAGTCATCAGCTCAGAAACGAAGTTAATTAATAATTGGTGCAGTAGCACGCGGGAATGCCTTCGTAGAAGCAAGTTACTTCAACCGAATGCAGAAATAGAATGCCCGCAAAGCGACGGAATAGCAGCTCGCTGGCGCAAAGCGATAACAAGTGAATTTCGGAAAAACCAAAACCAGCACTTTTGCACGGACAAGATTTGATATCGTTTGAAATACAGCGAATAATAACTCATGTGAAAATATACAGGCTGGCCCGGAAGTGACTAAATGGCGAAACAAATAGCAGGAGCTAAAGATTTGTTTCATGTTATTCTTCTTTCTATTTCACTATATGAGTTATTTTCACTATTAATTTCGGCTCCTAGGTACACATAGCTATTTACTTGTTCGAAGTTGTACTGCTTCCGATTCTGGTTATTCACTTTAAAATCTGATAGGGCTCTCTCGGTTGCTGTCACTAGATATTTCGTTTTTCCATCATTCACTTCTAGTCCATATGTTCTTGCTTCCTTTCTGATATTTTGAAAGACGTTTTTCAGTTCTTCTTTAGTTCTCGTAATAATTATTAGGTCATCCGCATATGCCATAACTTGGTATGAGTCTTTTAAAATGTTGTTATTTCTCTTTGTATTGCTATTTCTCATTACTCCTTCCAAAGCTATATTAAATGAAGTTGTGGAGAGCGGGTCTCCTTGTCGTAACCCCCTTAAATTTTGGGGTATTTTCTTCTTCTACTTTGACTTCGCTCCAGGTTTCTTCTAATGTCTTAACCAGATCCGGTATTCCTTTTGGGAGTTCTAGGTTTTCCATTATTGTAAATAGTTTTTTCCTTCTTACACTATCGAAACTCTGTTTGTAGTCTATGAACAGCATGTGCAGCATTATTCCTTTTCTTCTTGTTTTTTCCTGTAACTGTCTTAATGTAAACAGCTGGTCCGTTACAGATTTATTCCTTCTGAACCCACACTGGTATTCTCCGATTACTCTGTAATTTCTTTTAATCTGTTATTTAGTATTGTCGCCAGGATCTTATATATGCTACATTTAGGATTGATATTGGTCGATAATTGCTGCAATCTAGTCTATACCCTTTTTTGTAAATCGGGTTAATTACCGCCTCTCTCCATTCGTTTGGCATTGTTTTCTTTATCCATATTTCGCAAATCAAGTTTTACAGTCTGTCAAGTAGTTGTTCTCCTGCTTTTATTAGTTCACTTTGTATTCTGTCTTTCCCTGTTTCTGTTTCTCAGCTTTTTTATCACGATCAAATTCTTCCATTGTTGGTACTTCTTGTTCACTTTGTTCATCTTTTTTTCATTCTTTAATTTCACTATCCTGTTCTTCTCTCACCCCCATAATCTCTTGGTAGTGCTCTTTCCATCTCCCGAGTATTTCTTCTTTACCACCAATTATTTCTCCGTTTTTATCTCTGCACAGATTGACTTTCGGCCGGAAACTGTTCCTTGTTATATCTATTTTTTTGTAGAAAGTTCTTACGTCTTGCCTGTTATAGTTTTCTTCTATCTCGGCTACCATTTCTTCTTGTGCTTCTTTCGTGTTTTTTTTTCTGTATATTTTCTTCGCTTCCCTTTTTTTGTCTTTAAATTGGATTTCACTTTGTATCGTTTTTTCATGTAGCATTTTCATTTTAGCTTTATTCAGTTGTTCTGTTATTTCTTTGCATTCGTCATCAAACCATATATTCTTTCTTCCTAACTTTTTTATTTAGAAGCAACTTCTTTGCTACTTGTTCTAATGTTTCTTTTAGCGTCTTCCATTCTTCTTCCATTTCTTCTTTCTTGTTTTCTGTCTTTAGTATTTTTTCTACTTCCTGCTCATATTCTTCTTTTAAATGTGGATTCTTCGGTAGGGTCTCTTTATGTATTTCTCGGTGTTTTAAAAAGGTTGCTTTTATTTGAAATTGTTTCTCCATTCCAAAATTTATTTATTTATTTATTTATTTATTGACGGGAAAACCCCATTAACAGTTTTACAATATACAAAAATAAAGTTATGTCTTAAGATCTATAAATAAAAATCAACCTCTTTACAAACGAGTAAATAACTAAGTAGCTATCCTATTTAGTTGCACTCTAAAATGACCTAAAGGTACATCGAATATTTCCAGGTGGTTATCATTTATTAACTTACAGTAGCGATCTATAGGCGAATTTTGACCATAGGTCGTACGATGAAATGCAATGTAAAATGATATAAAATCACCTCTTCTATTTCTAATTGGTACTTCTACATTTATACATTCTAACAGATCAGCGCAATTGATATTCCTATTTACTAGATTATAAATGAAGAGCATTCCAGCATAATCTCTACGAACAGAGAGTGCATTTAACTTTAATTGACTCTCAATGCAAGAATAGTCATGATCAGCAATAACAATTTTTAACCTGAATGCACAAAATCTCAGAAATTTATGTTGTATTTGTTCAATTGTTGCTTTATGCACTCCCTGATAAGGTGACCATATTATTGAGCCATATTCGAGTTTAGATCTGACAATAGAGCAATAAATGCCTCTTAAAGTATCAATAGAAAAATTTTTGCAATGTCTTACAACGAAACCTAGCATTTTTGAAGATTTTACAGTGACATTATTTATATGTTCAATAAATGTTAAATTTTCATCAATAATGATCCCTAGATCTTTGACTTTTGACACATAGTTCAGAGTCTCGCCATTTATTGCATAAGAGGTGTCAAATTTTCTTTTACCTTTAAAAAAACTAATACGACAACATTTTGAAATGTTCAGATTAAGCTTATTTTCTACACACCAGCTAGTCAACCTGTCAAGATCATCCTGCAGAAGTTTTTGATCATCAAGACTACATATAATCCTGTAAGCTTTGAAATCATCTGCAAACGCCAGGCCGTCACTGTTCAGAAAACATCAAAAAATAGTATTAATAAATAAGTTAAATAATAATGGAGAGCAGTGACCCCCTTGGGGAACTCCTGAGGTGACTATAATTGAATCAGATAAATAAGAACCAATTTTTACCTTCTGCTGGTGACCCGACAAGAAACTACTGGTCCATTTGACTGACATCATGCCAAAACGCATGGTAAAAAGGCGTTTTAATAGTAGATGGTGGTCTACCCGATCAAACGCTTTGAGAAATCTGTGTATATTGCGTCAACTCAAAAGCCTCAATTAATTTGGTTTGATATACTAATAAGTTTGTTAGAGTAGACCGACCAGAGCAGAACCCATGCTGATCTTTATTAACTAGGGCACGGCATAGCCATTTTAACTGATCGCTTACTAAGCTATCAAAAAGTTTGGGAATTGATGATTGTATACACACACTTCTATAGTTTGTAACATCAGATTTCTCCCCATTTTTATAAATCGGCACTATAAAGCTGTTTTTCCATTTGTCAGGAAAAGTTGATGTTTGTAAGGACTTATTAAACAAGATATGTAATGGTTTAACAAGGGTACATATACAGCTCTTTAATACAATATTTGGAATTCCATCAGGACCTAAAGTATTTTTATCAGGTAGCCTACATATCTTGTTAAAGATCGCTTCCATAGAAATGTGTGTATAGTTGAAAGATTCATTATAATTATAACTATCGCGCACACTGAAAACCAAATCATCCAGGCTGCCCGGAGAGTAAACTGTTTCAAAATATTTTTTAAATAAGTTTACAATGTCTTGCCCATTATCTGCTGACTGGTCATTATAATACATTGAATGAGGAAGGGCATGAGTTGATTTTAAGTCACGAACATACTTCCAAAAATATTTTGGGTTTGTTTTGAATTCATTATCAACATTAGTCATATATAGGCCATTCAGTAAACACAAAAACATTTAAATTTTCTTGGAGTTGGCATATACGTAACATTTGTGTGTTAGGGATTCTGTATTTTATTTTGCAAAGGTTTCCACACCTGCATAAAGGCGACTTAGAATTTAAAAATGGCAATTAATAAATCTCATTATTTCAGTGTCAAATTACATATTATTCTGGAAATTCTTGCCTGAACTTTTATAAAATGTAATAAAAACACCTAGTAATAAATTCTACATCATTAGTATCCAAAACCGTATTTGTTTAACATCCTTAAAAGTAGTTATGACAGATGCTAATTAAATGTCACACTCTTAACCTATTTGTTTTAGTAACTTTTTGTAAGTACATTCCTAGACAAAAGGTGAATTTTGGAAGTACACTCTTGAAATTTTAGTAATCAAAGGCCACTTTGTGTTTTTATGTTTAGTGAACAGACTATACTGAGACCAACAAACTTGCCTGACTCTTTTACATTCCGAACGCAGCCTAGAAAACTCTAGGTAATCAGTAGGTGATTTAGACATAATATAAGCTTTGTAAGCCTTTTTTTCTGAAAAGTTAAATTACGCAATTGTGGTAAAAACCACCTTGGGTATGTGCTTGTACAGTATTTCTTCAAAGGTGCAAAAAGAGCAATTGCCATCCCCAAAATTTCATAAAAAGATTCTAATGCTGAATTAATATCATTATGAGACAGGCACTGCTCCCAATTTATACCTGCTAAAAAATTGTTGATGCCCATAAAATTTGCATTTTTAAAATCATAATAAAAATCTTGAAAAAAAAGGCTTTTGGATACTTGATTTTTCTTGCTTATAAGTATATTACATTGGTAACTAATATGATGAAGACTATTGTCTAAGATTGGGTCCTTAGCTAAGCTTATCTCTGCACTACTATCATTTGAAAACATAAGGTCTAAGAACACATTTCTTCCGTTAGGTATGTTTATTAACTGAAATAGTTGTAAGAAACCAAATGACTGTGCTAAACCAATTGCGTGAGACATGCCATTGCCGGGACATTCAACGCGAACTCCGTACCCGTCATTTGACCAATGAGCTTCCGGTAAATTGTAGTCACCAAAGATGTAAATTTTCTGAGAATTGTAGGTTTGTAGCACATACTCCACTGTCTCACAATGCACAATATAATATAACTCAGGCATATTAGGTGGTATGTATAAACCAGCAACTATATATTTACATCCCTTAAAACTACAAGCAACAAACAGCTGCTCAACATTCATCTGGTTTATCTGAATCCTCTTCGAGTCTATTGACTTTCGTATATACATTAGTATGCCACCCCCACTGGATTTTTCACTTGTAAGACATGATCTATCAAAACGGAATAAATTAAAATCAATGCACTCCAACTTGCTGTCCAAAAAATCACTACTTAAATTGCTTTCAACCAATATTATAATATCATAGGAGGAACTATTCACAGCCAATTTCAGACTTTCTAGCTTAGTGCGAAGGCCGCTAACATTTTGGTAGTAAATAGCTAATGGGGTATTATTTAGTTTTCCTGATTGCTCGGTTTTTTGGTAACTACCACTGGTATGCCTTTTTTAAACTTAATGACTACATCCTCACCTTCAGCTTTCCTATGCAAAAGTTCCTCCCAAGCTGCTTTGTAAGCAGCTTGTTGCATTTTTGTTGAGTCATATGCAATTTTGTATGCACATGACTGTAATTTTAATTTTTGTTTGGAGCGGAGAGCTTTTTTGACTATTTCTGAGTTGCTGCAAATAATCTTCAACGCCCTGGGTTTTCCATCTGCCTTTTTTTGGCCCACACGAATAATTTTGATGATGGCACTAACCTCATTTTGATGGCCCATTTTGCTAAAGATCTCCTGGGCTATTTTTGTATCATGCTCTATTTTATCTTGAAGATTGGGCGCAGTGGACTCCGGAACATCAAAAACCATCAGGTTCTTCGCCCTGATCGAGCGCTCGTGTGCCTCAAATAAGATATCCTCTACATTAGATGCCGGAGCAGACTTAAGTTCCTGTATCTCTTTTTTGAGGGCGTCAACTTCATCTTGTAGCTCTCTAACTCTCTTGATAACCATGGGAGCTGATTTAAAAGCATCTCGGCACTCCAGACAAAGGTACATAAGTGTCCTTTTCTGAAGCACAACTGCCTTGATTTCTGACGCAGTCAGCCCTGAGCAGCCTTCAGTCAAATGTAAGACTACTCTGCAGCAGTCGCAAAATAGCTGCTTATCATCAGTTTTTACCTCCAAATTACATTTCATGCAACTGATAGCAGGCATGGTTAACCTCACTTTCACAGAACGCCAATAAATATAACTCAGAATGCGCCTATTCTGGTGATTCTTGTATATGATGAAACTAGGCAGTTTTCTCTACTAGGTCACTCAAAGATTACTTTTAATTACGACTTCTAAATCATAACTTTATGAGGAGCAAAGAAATACACAATCAATGAGACATAACCTCAAACACGTGATCCGTGTTTATTAACCTCTATCCATCGTCATTTGTTTTCTTGTGCCTACTATATTTTCCCACTGCTGTTCTCTTTCTTTTTCCTTGTCCTACTTTTGCATTTAAATCTCCGATAGTTATTTTTATATCGGAGTTAGGTACTTTCTCATATAATTCATCTAATTCTTCATAAAACTTATCCTTTATCTCTTCTTCTGCGTCGTCTATAGGCGCATGCACATTTATTATTCTTATTTTTCTTTGGGATCCTCTTATTCTCAAATAACTGATGCATTCATTTATTTTCTTAATACCTACTAGGCTTGTTGCTCTTGTTTTTTCAATGAAAAAGCATGAACCTAGTCTATTTTTTGCTCCTCCTCCATTGAAGAATATATATTCCTCCATCTCTGTTATAACTTCATCCTTTACATTTGTTTCCTGGACTGCCAGTATCTCCACCTTATATTTTCTTAACTGTTGTATTAGTTGTTTTAAGGCTTCTTCATAGTTAATTCCTCTTACATTCCATGTTCCTATTTTCCATTTAGTATTTTTATTCGAGGCTTCTTTATTGTGTCTATTTTTTTACTTAGGTTTTCTTTCTTTTTCTCTCCCTTATTGTGTCCGTTCTCGTTGCCATTTTATCTTTTTGGACTTCTGTTACTTTTTTTCTGGTTGATCTTCTTTCATTTTTAGGCTGCCCTCATCTTCATTTGACCAATCATATTGGACGTTGTTGACTTTTAGTTTTCGGTAACCTATTTGTGTTTTCTTTTCTTCTTCTCTTTCCTCTCTTGCTACCTTTTTTATAGCTGTCTGGATCTGTTGTTCTTGTTTGGTTAGGTCGTCTTGTATGTAGATATTATTTCCTCTTAATCTTGCCTTATTTTTCATTATCGCCAGTTTCTCCGTAAATGTATTCATTTCTGCCACCGTTATTTTCTTCTCCTCCTGCTTGCCAATTGTAGACTCAATTCTTCACTTTTACGCTTACTTGTAGATTCTTCTGTATAAAATTCTCTACTTCTGTTCCAATCCTTTTATAATAATATTATTTCTCTTGTACCTTCTCCTGTTTTTACAGCCTGGTCTTGAGATCTTGTACTTCCCTGTATATTTCTATCTTTTCCCACTCCACCTCTTTCTTAATTAATTCCTCCTTAATTGATCGTATATCATCATCAAGCTTCTTGATTGTATCGTTAACTTCATTTCTGAATTTCTGTCTTTATTTCTTTCATTTCCTTTACCATATCTTCTATCATTTTATCTTGTTAAGCCTGGTTGTTAAGCCTGTATTTACTTTATCCTGAGCTATAGGGAATCTTTGGGTTACTCTACTTCGTTTAAAGGCCTCTATGTCCACCTCTGGGCTGGTCTCTTTACCTTTATCTCCTCTCTTCCTCTTAAGAAAATCTTTCAGGGTGCCTACGCTGTCTTTCCGTTGTTTTTGCTTATGTTCTCCACTTATTTACTCATATTTTAAATCTGGGGTAAAATTATAAACTCGGAAACGTCACGAATTCTACTGCTGACTTCTCTCTGTTGGCCTTGCGTGCTTCTTAACCTCACTTATTACCAAATTACCAAATTTTAGACTCACCCTCTGGGTTTTAAAACTTGTGATCCCCTCTCTGGATTCCACTCACCCTTGAACTTTACTATCTCCTGCTTGTTCTTTACACAATTTTCTTTAATTTGCTTTTGTTTAACACTCTCCAAATTCGTTAAATGTGGAACGCTATCGCACGCGATTGTTGATACTGCCACAACCTGTCTATTTCCGTCCGTGCCATTGTTATCATTTATGGGCTACCTGAAAACGATGATGCAAATGTTAATAATATTTTTCGAACAACACAGTCGAAAATAAATTTGGATTTGACCCACAAAATAATGCTTTAAATAATGTATCTGAAGTTTCTACGGTTCTCCGAAATAAACTGGCTCTGAATCTAATACTGATCTTAAAAATGTGTTCTTATGGAAAGATGAACCGCGTCTTCAAAGAGAGCAGTTTCGTAAATGTAAAGAGGAGCTGAAACAGAGATCTGAAAGTGGCGAAACAAATTTAATTATAAAATATACCAATGGATTGCCGGGTGTTGTTCAAAAAAACTAAACACAACCCTAATGTGTTACTATCAGAATGTCCGTAGTATACGTGGCAAAGTTGATCAATTTACTGCAAGTATTTCTGATTGTGAATATGATATTACTTTAAGCGAAACATGGTTATCAAATGAAATAATGAACACCGAATTCTTTCCATCAATACTGATTCCAAGAATTATTGGTCCTTTATTACATCCAAGAAGGGTATTTCTCGAATACCAGGGAAGCTACATAAAGGATATGTGCATTATACTCATCCTTAAGATATTGTAAATGCCTTTGCTAATCAGTTTAGCAGCGTTTATCGAGACTATGTTTATGTTGAATACTGATTCTGCATCCTTCAATTTCCCCAATGTAAATATAAATATTCAATCTATATCTGAAAATGACATCAAACTCGCAATTCATAAGCTTAAAAACAAACAAACATCTGGACTTGACCAAATTCCCAGCTACTTAATTAACGTAATTCTTGACAACCAAGGGCAAGTGGATGTGGTTTATACTGATCTCTCAAAGGCTTTTGATCGAATTGAAATTGTACATGTATGGTTTTAGTATTCTTCTGGTGAGATTGCTGGATCTTATCTGCTAGATAGGACTCATATTGTGGAATATAACGGTTACTCTTCTGTACCATTCGCTGCTCGGTCTGGTGTACCTCAGGTCTCCAATTTTGGACCCTTACTATTTTTACTGTCTATTAACGACCTTGGGCTTACTTGGCAATGCGTAACGTTAATGTTTGCGAATGATGTGAAGATATTCACATCAGTTAACACTTCAGTTGATTGTATCAATCTGCAAAGTAATTTAAATCTTCTTCGTGAATGGTGTACTTACAATAAACTAAATTTAAATGTAGCGAAATGTAAAGTTGTAACTTTTTCAAGGAAAGACTTACCTGTAGTTTTTAATTACACCGTTGGTAGCAAGTTAGATAGGTGTTACGAAATAAAAGATCTTGGTGTAAGTTTTGACAGCGAATTGTCATTTACTACACATATAGTGCAAATGGTATCATCTGCCAATAAAATGTTGGGTTACATAATGCAAAATTCAAAACAGTTTTCTAATATAAGTACCATTATAACATTATTTTTTTCATTGGTACGATCACGTATTGAATATTGCGCCTTAATATGGTCTCCTTACTATGATCGATATAAAGTGCTTATTGAGGGTATTCAACGTAAGCTTTTAAATTACGTTTGGTTTAGAGTGTATGGTTCTTATCCAACCAGAGGGTTTCCAAATGAAGAGATGTTGACCACCTTCCATATGTGTTCTTTTGATACTAGACGATCAATAATTGCCTTAACGTTTTTATAAAAATTATTGCGTCATCAAATTGATTGTTCTTCGATTTTTCAAATTGATTGTCCTTCGATTTTGGCTATGATTAATTACCATACACCGAGAAGTAATAGTAGATTACAGTGCACTTTTTACCTACAAACAGCTAATAGTTATTTATGCACTTAGAGCGAAAAATGATGCATTAGGCGTGAGTCCGAAAAAACTCGAACGAACGCCTAATGCATTTTTCGCTCGTGTTGCATACAAAATTTTTCCTACGACTGTAAAATTTTCGAAAATAGGTTTAAACTGGTGTTTTTTGCCATTTCTAAAATTTCCAGCTACGTGCAAATTTTTACATCAGAATTGGATATTTTATCGCCCATTTCTTATTTTTCTTGACACTTAAACACCGACAATACACAAAATAAAGCACAAGTAACTTTAAATCGCGAAAAAAGGTTTAAATCAAATTCACAGTTACAGCTGTCAACTTTGACGTTTTCAAATAGCTGACCACTAGCCGACTTAGGTATATAATCATGAAAGCTTATATAAAATTTATGTATGTTGCTATGTATTACGATTCACGATATACTTACATATGACGGCTGCCGCGATGAACTGATTCAAACCAATCAATTTTTGACGTACGTCAACAAGGCGGAAAGCTTGATTTTAGAAGCAGTCGTAGGAAAAACTAATTTACTATTAAAATCTCCTATATTAGTTATGTGTTCACTATACAATTAAATTTGTGGAAAATGTGATTTATTTACAACGATTTAACTTAACTATTTACACAGCAACTGTTATTTTCGCTGCGCTTATTTATATCGTTGGGTGATTCATTCCGGAAGCGTCTCAACCCTTCCGGCAACGCTGACGTGTCACGCGTATTAATCACCGAGGCCGCTGACTCATCCGTCGCACCTGGCTCCAAGGTCGTTTCTCGAAGTTCTTGAATGTTCTGATGCAATCCAGCTTGAAGGTCGTTACAATACTATTGACGGGTTGAATATTTCCGTGAAGCGTATTTATTATATCAAACAAAAAACATTATTTGGTATGGTATGGGGTGATTCTGGTAATTACTGCATGGTTATGTTTTTCTAGAGCGTATTCCTATTGTTTTTAAGATTTTATCATCTTCTCCGAAAAAGACTTGACTTTCTAGAAATTACATAATTTACTAGTCGGGTACCCAGGTCCTGAAAATATACCCGGGTTGAGCCGGGTACCCGCCGACATCCCTAGTATTCGCCAACAATATTATCTGTATAGCTAAATATTTAGTCCCTTGTTTAGTATGTAAGTAAACACTTTGTATGCTGTGCATAACAGTGATATACCTCGATAGTTCTTGCACATCGATTTGTCCTCGTTTTTATATAGTGGTGTAATTATACTTTTCCAGTCTTGCTGTATTTTTTCTTCATTCCAGATTTTGGGTATCAATCTATGGAGCTGTTCGGTTAGTTTGTTGCCCGCTACCTTGTATAATTCAACGGGGATTTCATCAAATCCGGATCTTGTTATTCTTTTGGGATTCAATAGCTTACCTAACTGCGTCGCATGTGGGTAGAACCAGGGTTGTGTCCTCTGGTTGTAACGGTTGAATTACCGTTTTCTCATTCTCTTGTTCTCCAAGGAGCTCTTGGAAATATTCTTGCCATGCCTGTTTGATGTTTATAAAATCCTCGGCAATATATTCATTCTTGTCTTTCATTAATGTAGTTTGTGGTTTGAATCCCTCTCTCAGCTTCTTTATGTACGCATATGAATTTTTAGAGTTGTTTTCTTTGAAGTCTATGACTTTGTAGTTCATGAATTGTTGCTTTTCTTTCTGCATGTCTTGTCTGCTTTTCTCCTTGCTTCATCAAATTCCTCTTTCCTTTCACGCGTTCTTTGCTGTACATATTTCTTGTATGATTTGTTTCTTTTGTTTATTGCTTCCTCATATTCTTCGTCGAACCATGCTCCTTTACGTTCGCCTAATATTGGTTATGGTTTTAATTTGGTCCAATGCCTTTCAATTTCTTCGTCCTCTTGCTCATTTGTCACTTCTATGAATTGGCTTAGATTAGATTAGATTTAGATTCCAAGACTACCTTTTTGGTGGCATGCGCACGTCAGCCCTTTGGGCTTTTTGTACTGTCGGGAGTTTTCAATTTAGCAGGCCGACATCCGTATCTTTTACTAGACTTGCAATGTCTCCTACTAGCTTGCGGTTGTCAATAGAGTTAAGGCTCCAATCGAGTTGGTGTCTTTTACGCTCTAATGCTGGGCATTCAAAGAGGATATGATAGGCTGTTTCATCATCTTCTTGGCATAGTCTGCATACAGGTTCAGCTCTATAGATATTGATCCTGTGCATAAATTCTCTGAATGCTCCAGTGCCTGTTAGTAGACTGACTACTTGCTTGATACGAGTTCTGTTCAGTCTGAACAGGGTTTTGGTGGTTTGTGGATTCGGAGTTTTTAGCAATCTTTTGCAGTGTGTTGCTTGATTGTAGTTTCTCCACCTTAGTTGGTGTGCGGTATTGGCCCATTCATTAATGGCTGAGCGGGCTTGGTTTTTCTGAATGCTTAGACCAGGTTCTGGACCGGTCATTGCATTACGGGCTGCTTCTTTTGCGAGCTTGTCCGCCTTTTCGTTTCCTTCAATACCTTGGTGACCTGGGATCCAGCATTGGTTTACTTCTTCTTCATACCTTTCCCTTATTTCAGCTTCAGGGTCTTTTAACTTTTCTATATCTAGTTTCCTTGCCCGTTCAAGTTTTTCTGCTTGTCTGGTAACTTTGCACCTATACTTAGCTTGCACGAGGAAGTGGTCTGATCCCATGATGCTGCCCTTCTTGATCAGACGTCTAATATACTTATTGCTCCTTGCTTATCTATAAGTAGATGGTCTATTTGGTTTGTTGTTTTGCCATCTAGCGAGGTCCATGTACCTTTACGTATATTTTTATGCGGGAAGCATGTGGAGTTAATAACCATGTTTCTACTACACGCAAAGTTTATCAGCATTTCGCCATTTTAGTTTGATATTTCATGTAGACTGTGTGTCCCTATTGTACCCAGATGCTCATTTTCTTTACCTATTTGGGCGTTCATGTCCACTAGTATCGTAATGCGTCACTTCACCGTAATATTCGATTTAAAAACAATTGCTAATGGGCAGGTACCAAATTTCCCATTGCTACTAATTTTAACTCTTATCTAAAACAGTAATTTCCTGCAAGCTAGTGATATTGCAGTTCGAAAAAGTCTCTTCATCTTATTACCTTTTATATCCGTGCTTTTCACACACAAGACTAGCATTTCCAATCTGCCAGTTCTCTAAATACAAAATTTCTTTCCATTTTTGTCCCACCATTCCATTAGATGAAAAGTTGGACACGCTAAAATATGGAACAACTGATGAAGTGTAAGTTGACTTGCAGCTTGGTACGCAACACTTTATAGGCATTTTTGTAATTTATATGAACTGCCTTGTCAAATTTAATGTAAAATATATTTCAAACAAACAAAACTTTGTGTCTTGGAATGGCCTAGCATACAATCTGGCAACAGAGCCAGTGTCATGGCCTGGAACAATATAGATCGCTTTGCCATCGTTCATTATATGACATGCAAATAATTTCTTACATTGCTGGAAAATATGAACATCAATGAAGCCACTTCTGGTAGAAAAGTCTTTTGGATTTATATTAGTAATGCTTATTTTAATTATCATTTAAAATTATAAACTTTTATATTGTTCTTGTTCCTATATTTAATTGAATTTACTTTTTAACTATTCGCTCACTAATTTCTGTTTCTTCAAGCTTAAGTTCATAGTTTTTTACATACATATTGCTCTTTTGTTGACAATAGCTTCATTTTGTGAATGCTTTTCTAACTTAATTTTAGATTGATATTAGATTTAAAAACAGGATGAATAGGAAGAATGCACACTAGAACAAATGTTTGGAAACTTAAATTGGGAAAAGCAAGGTGTAACATTTAATGGGAGAAAACTGTCAAACCTAAGATTTGCGAACAACGTAGTATTGTTAGCTGAGAGCAAAATCTCGCTAAAGCAAATGCTAGCAGAGTTAAGTATCGAATGTGCTCAAGTTGGTCTAAAAATCAACTGTGATAAACTTAACGTTATCATGAACAGGATATCAGAAGAGGTCGACTTAGATGGGCAAAGAGTTAAATACATAAAAGACATCATCTACCTTTATACTAGGGATGCGCCAAAGCGGGTTTTTTCTGCTTCGGCCGAGTACCGAATATTCATTCTAAAATTTTGCCGAAGCACGAAGCTTCGGCCGAATCACGAAGCCCCGGCCGAATCACAAAGCTCCGGCCGAATCACGAAGCTTTGGCCGAATCACGAAGTTTCACACTAATGCATAACTTTTTTATTGTAGTAGTAAAGTAGGCAGGCAATGTCACCTAGCGGAGATATTGATGAATTTTTATGCCTTCTGGAAAATATCTTGGATGATATCTATTGCCAGTGTAAGTACTTGGTACTGGGCGGTGACTTTAATATAAACTTTGCCAATCAAAACCCCTCAGCAAATTCACTTCGGCAGCTCTTGGCTAGTTATGGTCTTGAGCAGCACGGGGCAGATGTGACAAGGGTCGGTTCAAATACTGAGTCTCAAATTGATAACATTTTTAGTAATATTCCGCCTAGTAAGGTAATTTTTAAGAATCCTATAACTGACATATCAGACCACTATGGTCAAAGTCTTGATATTATTGTAAGTAAGCTAAACAGAACACACAATTTTATTAAAAAAATGTTCTTTACGCTAAACAATATAAATAGATTTCAAAATTTTTTACACTGTGAAACTTGGGGGGAAGTCTACCAATCAGAAAGCACAAATGATAAGTATGAATGCTTTTTAAATACAATTTACTATTATTTTGATATTTGTTTTCCTATAAGCTCAAGCCGGAGGAAGGATAGCACAAACTGGGTTACTAATATATCAAAGATTTGTATATTTTATATAAATGTACCAACAGCCAGGTTCATTATGATAATTACAAAGCAGAAAGAAAAAATACCGTCAATTTTTATCTAATTATAAAAAATGCATTAATGATAATACAATAGTTAATTCTAAAAATAAATCGAAAACCATGTGGCATATTCTCAATACTGAAACCAATAAGAATAATGTGGGTAATGATATTTCACTCAGGCTACACAATGGTGAAATTGTTAATGATCCTAAACAAATAAGTCAAATTTTTAATACACAGTTCAATTTGCCGTACTCTGAGCGAGATATCAATAGGGACAATGTACCTTATTCTAACTATCCAACTATATTTCTGTATCCAGTCGACAGAAATTAAGTTTTTAGAATTATAATGAACTTATCAAACAAGTATTCATCAGGATTGGATGAAATTCCAATCTATATGTTAAAACACATCTCGGAAATGATTAGTGAGCCGTTAATGCACATTATTAATAACACTTTTACCACTGATGTCTTTCCTAATGAACTAAAAAAGGCTAAAGTAATACCTCTTTTAAGGAAGGGTGATAGGTGCAACGGTGCTAACTACAGACCGGTGTCGCTTCTGTCATCTGTGTCAAAGGTCTTTGAGCGGGTCATCTATGACAGGTTTATTGAGATTTTTACATCAGCATAAAATACTTGTTGACCATCAGTATGGTTTTAGACCAAACATGTCAACTGACATGGCCATTTTTTATACAGTTTCGTATATTTTCAATAGAGTTGATAGAAATGAGAAGGTAGCCTTTGACACCATTGACCACAAACTGTTGCTTCTGAAGTTGCAAAAGTATGGAATAAGAAGTTCTTGTGCTCGACTGCTTGAATCTTACCTATCACAAAGGTCGCAAGTGGTTTGAATCACACAGGGTGGTGTTCGGTACTTTTCGAAATTCGTTAATATTGAGCAGGGAGTCCCTCAAGGCTCCATTTTGGGGCCACTTTTGTTCTTGCTTTATGCAAACGATCTGGGTGATGAACTGGGCGGTGGTCTGATCTGCCAATATACAGACGATACGTCTGTGGTGTTGGCAGATCCTGCCACTGCCGGTCTGTCTGTGGACTGCTCGGGTGCAGCGGGACAAATGAATAGTTGGTGTGAAAACAATTTTTTAAGGCTTAATACCGACAAGACTGGGCTCATTGCTTTTAGCAAACAGCCTACTAAAAATGAATCTCTTTATGTAAAACTAAATAATAGGTCTATCAGAGTGATTGAATCCGTAAAATTTCTGGGGGTTAGTATAGATGCCACATTAACTCAGTTCAATCTAAACTCAATAGTGCCTGTGCTCTGATCCGTAGACTTCGTACCTCTGTGTCTCTTGAGAGTATTCGTGTATTTTACTGTGCGTATGTGCAGTCAGTCATAAACTATGGCATATCTATCTGGGGATCATCAAGAGGTGCTGTAAAAATTTTTAGAACACAAAAGCGTGTTATTAGATGTATATTAAAACTACAACCAAGAACGTCTTGCAGACCATATTTTTCACAATTGGGTATCTTAACTGTTCCCTCTCTATACTTTTTGTCACTTGTCATGTTTGTAAAAAAAAAACCTCGAATTGTTTCCTCGTAATGATCAATATTATGCTGAAAATATGACAGTAAACACCAGAGGTGGAGCTGAGTTGGTCGTTCCTGTCCATAGCTCGCCTTTCTTTAAAAAAAGCCCACTTTAAAGGGGAATTAAGGCCTTTCGCTCACTGCCAGGTCACCTGAAGCAAATTCAAAATTGCTCTAAATTCAAATCCGAGGTCACCAAATTTTTAATAAAATAATGTTTTTACACATTTAACTTTTAAGTTTGTGTTTATTTATTAACCAGTATTCTGTATAAAAAAGAAAAAAAAAATGTATTGTATTGTTTTTTAACATGTAATTTAGCAACAATATTGTTTATATATCAATCTTATTTTACTCATATTAATTGTATTTGTGTGCAACATTTGTATTTGACGTTGCTCTGTCATTTTTAAATGATTTTGTCGGCAAAAAAAAAACTTAAACCTTAAAGTTATAAAATAGACTTAAGAGAGTGTCAAAAACAAATAACAATAAAAAACAAAAAATATATTTTTTACTCTTATTTAAACAAAAGTATTTTATTTATCATATTATAAACAACAAATCGATCAAATAAACGATGTACAATATATTTAAATCAGGCATAAGGTATAAACATAAACATTGTGAACAAACCAAATATATATTTATTTAAAAACATTAAAACTGCTAAGAGTTTAACATAAATTAAAACTAGCTAGAAGAACGAAACTACATGAACATGGATCATGGTGTTATATCTTTTAATATTGAAAATTCAGAAGGGGCAGATTATGGTGGAGGAAAAGTAGCTTTTTTGCATTTCTAGGAAGTAGTCTGGTTCTACTATCTTCATAAATATTTCCAATCTCTGAAAAAGACCTTTCGCTGTAAACGCTTGAAGCTGGCGTCGAAAGAAATTTTAAACCAATTTCACTTAAAATCGGAAAAACACTTTTCTTTTCCCGCCAGCAATCTACCGGATTATTAATTCTTTTAATTAATGGTAAATTTAAATAAATATTAAGTTCTTCTTTAATTCTTTTACGATTGTCTTGTGGTGCTGGAGAGGCATTAGAACATGATAAAATTTCATCAAAACATTGGCACAACTTACTTTTTGTTTCTTCAGTTTCTCCATCAGGCTTTGAGACATTTAAAAATGTGGCTAACGGGAAATCATCATCGTCTTCCGTATCCCTTGATTGCTCAGGTCCAGAACAAGAATATTCATTTATTAAAACTTTCTTAACGTATTCAATGCTCTCTTCTTTAAAAAAGGCTACTTTAAATCTGGGATTCAATATTGTGGGAATTATATAATATTTATTATCAAATAAAGTGTAAAATATTTTTGAAATTTGTTCACAGAGATATTTTTCATTGTACCGACTCCAAAAAATGAATTTCCTGAATACTTTTTCAGAGTTATAATGGTAGGAATAACTTCAGAGATAGAAGCCTCATTCGAACTCATTCTTTTGGTTGTTTCTTCCAAAGGTTCTAATAAATTCAGTAATGATTCCATCAGCATCCACTGGTTTCCAGTTAATATTTCCAAATTGTTATCTGCTGCATAGATATTCAAAGCTCTTTTTTGTTCCTGTATGCGTTTAATCATATAGAACGTGGAATTCCAACTAGTGGATACATCTTGAACTAACTTTTTAGGCGCAGTGTTTAACTCCGATTGTATTTCTTTCAATTTGGAACAAGCAACCGATGAATGGTTAAAATGCCCTACCATTTTTTTACACACTGTTATTAAATCCAATATGAACCTTTGACTGTCAATTGTTTCTGTTATAGCTAATTGAATGGTATGAATTAAACACGATATATTTATTATTCCTGCATCATTACAGCCTTTAACAATATTAGCACCATTGCCTCTAACCATTAAATGAATCTGCGATATGTCTATATCCCACATACGTAACATGTCAAAAAACATATTTTTGATTGACTCACCGGTATGGCTTCCAGGAAATTGTTTGCAGTTCAACACAAGATGATTATACTTAAAGTCCGTATCAAACCAATGTCCCGTGAAACTAATAAAACTCTCATTTGTGTGTTGACAAGTCCACAAATCTGAAGTTAAAGAAATATGCTTGACACCAGCAATTTTTTTCTTCACCACTATCACCAATCAGTCATAAATATCAGGAACTATCTTTTCAGTGAAATATTTTCTTCCTGGCAAGTTGTACTGGGGGGCAACTTTGCTCATTAAGCGCTTAAAGCCCTCATTTGTAACGACAGAATATGGCAAGTTATCCAAAGCTATCATTTCACCCACAGTATAATGAATTGATTTTGCACGTTGATCGTCAATGTTCCATTTTCTAGATTTCTCTATAACTTCAAGTATTGTTGGCCTTGATATTCTTCATATTCATCCTTGTGCTTTCGCTTCAAATGATTTATCATGGTTGTTGTGGGGGCACTTTTTCCAAGACCAACCCGTGATATCTCGCATTCACAATTTCTGCACTTCACAAATTTGTCATTATCACCCAACACATAATATTTCCAAACACCACTTGTTTTTTTATCCATTTTAAATAAATTTGGTCTAAACCAGGGTCTAAACTCTTACTTGCTTCAGCTCAAAACGTGATTTTAGGGGGTTCCCCTCTGCGACACAGGTTAGTCGCCGTTTTATATAAGGGGTTCCCTTTTGTGATACAGCTGAGTCGATCGGATGGGTGTTTATGATGCGTTTGCATTTCATTTTAGTCACTGAACATAAGCCAGGCATATTGAATGTAAGTATTATAAATGGATATTTTACTTCTCCGTAAAATACGTGCAGACATTGGAAAGCATTGCTAAGTGCAAATTTATACAGACTAAAATAGCAATTTATTTTTCTTGTCATTAAAAATGTCTATTACTTATCGCTGTCAGAATATGTTTTGTTTTTTATTGTGATATTAACAGTTTCTTTTAATAATTTGCTTATTAATAAAATCGCGCTCGCTAATGTAAACATTTCGATAATGTGAACACACTTGCTTTAAATTAGCTCACGTTATCAAGCGTCTGCTGTAAATATTTTAACCATATTTAATATTTTGAATTTTGCAGGGTGATGAAATTCCTATAAAAAGAACATGACTCACTAATATACTATAAATTCCTTTATATCAATAGTAAATAATACTATTTTTTTTTTAAACCGGTTGTAGCATTATTGGTAAAAGCATCCCAACATAGTAGAATTTCAACAATGTTATGACAGGACGCACTTGTATACTTTTAGTCGTTATTATCTTATCACTATTTTCAGCACCGTAACTGCCTGTTGGCATATGTTAAATAATAACACTTGCTAACGTAATTAACAAAATGATATGTTATTGCTGTGCTGAAATCTTATGCAAGTACTGCAGCAGCAGTTTAAAAATAAACGCATGTTTATAGCAACTCAAATACAACTGTGCATATTATTTGCACTTGTATTACACCAATGCAAATATTTATTGATTCAACAAGAAAAACACCATGTTACATCAAGCTTATATTTTAGCAAAGCACTTAGAAATAATCTTCAGTTTTTATTTGATATAATTCCACATTTTTAACTAAATGTACTGGATGTGAAATGAACTCACGCACCATAGGGGATTTTTAATATGCAGACATTTTCTTCCAAACTTATTTTATAGTAGAAGTATCTGCGCCTGAATATGATATTATTTATTATTTTGCAAAACCAGAGAAATTAAAGTTTTATCAAAGATTAAAATTATAGATAATTCGATTTTTCCACTTTTGGGTAATACAAAATGATAGATGATGTGCAGATGTAGTATTTTAGTTCTTAAAAACCTCTGCAGATTACTCTTTTTTTTTAATAGTCAGGTGGACATTTATTAACAGTCTGCCAGAAAAGTAAATAATTTGGGTGAAGAAGCAAGGAAGGTAAATGACCAGTGCTTACACCTCTGATTTTGTTTAACAAAGAGAAAAAGTTTCAATCTAAAATTGAAATGGTAAATCCATTGTATAGTGTGTGATATAGCTTGATATCATGCGCAAGATTTAATTGGAATGTGATTGCAATTTAATTAATAACTTTGTCGCGATACACCTAACGAAGGGGGTTTCAGCTTGTCACAGATTACAAGGTACACTGTCCAAAGGCTCGACTTGAGAAATTAAAGACTTCAGTAGATTGAAATATGTTTATTTACAAGTTATTCGTCTCGGAAGCGATCTACTCACTACCGTTGTCAGTTAATATGTATCTGCCGTCACCGAAATTTTCGTTTTTACAAGAAAGCTTGCAGGTGGCTATTTAGGTCGTGTAAACCTGGTAATAGTATCGGTCCCACGCATAGTGGCACATAAAAGCAATAATATATACTATTCAGTTCCGGCCCTTTTACTGTAAGAATCCTTTCACACCATTCGGCACGTATTTCCAAGGGCAGGTAATTTGCTAAACTTGCCCTTACAACATTACATTTGAGTTAGACACTTAAGCTAAGATTAAATAATATTAATTTACTAACGTCCTTTTTCAATAACGTCTAGTGTTTATTATGGTTGAGTTGTGATTCGTAGCAACCTACACTGCATTTCACTATTTCTTCACTCAATTAATATTGAAGTCTCGTTGCATTTCAACATGTGTTATACATGTTATGGATATGGATAGTCACTGATAATCCTTACCATCTTCGATTGAAATATTTTTGTAATTGTGATATTGGTAGTGTCTTCGTAGGTATGTTATTTGTTTAATTTTTTGGTGTTTATTACCTGCACATAAGTTTTTAAGAACCAAATAAAATAGTTTTTTGTTACAATGGTAGTCTTCTTCCTTGATATTTAATTTGCTCAGTCTGCCAAGATGTTTGTTTCCTGTTTTGATTTGCCTTTGTAGTGCCACAAGTCTTTATTCGCAACAATATATGTAATGTTAACATTACTGACCTCATTTGAGTGTGGGAAGACGTACATTTCCGCCCGCTACTTCCCGCACTCGAGTGCGGGAGTGTGGGAAGTACATTCCCGACTGCTGTGTAGGTAGGGACACTGGGAATCTCGTTCATCCATTCATGCGCGTCACAATCTGTCGTATCATAATATAATAATTTTTCCAATTATTGTTTAGAATAAAGTGGTTGCGAATAAAATAGTATACATACCACGGTAAAAAGTTTCATTCCTGTCTCGAGATAAAGTTGACCTCGACGCTACGCATCTGGGTTAACTACTTAATCTCTCGACAGGAATGAAACACTTTCCACCTCGGTATGTAATATACTATTACCTACGTTGAGTATTGGTGTCTTTTAGTAATTTCCATTATTGATCACAACTTTAGTGCTTGTTCCCTTGGTGTCTCTTTAATTTTAGCCTGAAATTTGAAGGCAGAGTCCTTATCAGATAATCTATATGACTTAACTGTTTCCTTATTTGGCTTGGCTAATGAGATTTTTACCTTGTTTTCTTTATAGTCGGCATTCTTGTGGCCTATTTTTTGCGTTTAGCATATAGTGATAACTATTGCAGTAATGTTATTTATTTAGAACAAATCATTATTAAACCACAACAGTTATTTGTTATGGGTCCCGAGTGGTGTAGCTTGAACAAGCGTCCACGTTCGATCAGCAGAGTTAAGCAACGCTGTCTCTGGTCAGAACTTGGATGGGAGTTCCACGGCTGCATCTCTCGGCGCCTCGTGGTACGGCTATCACGGAAAAAAGTTGGTCCCGGCGGTCATACAACATCATGACAGTCGTTAGTGGGGTTGGAAGTCCTCATAACTGCACAGCGACGCCTGTAATTGGCCTAACGGCTGTTGGCTGAGTGCAAATTAAATAAATAAATAAATAAATCATAATTTCTTTCAAATACTATTGCATAAAATTTATTTTATCTACTGCAGTGGGATAAGTAACTCATTACGTCACTCATTTGACACTATTTCCGTTAGGTAATGAAGCTCATTACACCACTCAGTTATGTAATGGCTTCATTACCTGAGTGGTGTAATAGCTTCATTACCTAACCGAAATAGTGTCAAATGAGTGACGTAATGACATTTGCCTACTAAAATATTTTTGAAAATGACATCTGACATTTCTCTTAATACACTTTTTTCAATTTTAGGCAGTTGTAGATAAAATTTTGTACAATACATGTGTGATAATGCATCATTAATATACTTGTGTGCTTACACACACGTATATTAATGATGCTCTTATCCCACTTGTACATACATACATAATCCTTCCTCTTTTACCATTTCTAGTGTAGAGGTGTGGAGACGAATTTTCTCCATTGTTTTCTATCAGGTGCCGCTAACTCCATTTCACTCCACTTCATGTTTCTACTCTTCAGAACTTTAGCCAATTCTGAATTCCAAGTTCTTGCAGGGCGTCCACGTTTTCTTCTGTTATCTGTGCCTGTCTTCCAGATTGCTTTAACTTTTCTGCTGTTGTTCATTCGGGTAACATGACCAAGCCACGTAAGTTGTCTCCTCTCCATAGTTTCTTGTACTGGCACTGTCTTCAGCTGTTTTCTAATCTCCGTGTTTCGTTTGTGATCTCTTCTCGTAATACCTAATATTGCTCTGAGGAACTTCATTTCAGTAGCTTGTATTTTGCTTTTTTGTGCCTCGTTCAATGCCCATGCTTCGCACCCGTAAATTAGTACTGGTACATACACACTGTTAAAGATCTTAACCTTTGTTGCGGCGGATACTTCCTTCTTTCTAATGAACACCTTATTTAAAGCGTAGTACAACTTATTAGCACTTCTTATTCTGTTAGTTATCTCAGGTTCAAAGCTGTTTTGAGCATTCAGTATTGTACCCAGGTATTTAAAATTTTCGGATTGTTTTACTTTGGTGTTATTCATATAAATATTCCCTTGTTTTTCTATGTCTGAGACCACCACAACCTCTGTCTTATTTACATTAATTCTCATTCTGTATTCTTCAAAATTTCTTTTCCTTACACTTAGGTTGTTTTGTAAATTTTCCTCACTGTTAGCTAGTATTACAAGGTCGTCTGCATATATTAACTCAGAGACATATACATACTGTAGATGCCTTATTCCTACCATTACTCCTTTCAGATTGTTTTGGCTTTTATTTGCAATTTCATCCATCAGGATGATAAATAGCAAGGGACTAAGTACTCCTCCTTGTCGTACGCCGCAGTAAGTGGTAAACTCATCGCTGCACATATTATACGTTCTTATTATATTTCTTGTACATGCATAAACACTCATTATCGCATTGACTAATTTATTTCCGACTTGTCGTTGTTTTAATATCTCCCATATCTTTTCTCTAGGTGCTTTATCAAAAGCAGTTTGTAGATCTACAAAACACATGTATATTTGTATAAGTTATATAAGTATAACGTATTGTCAGCTTCTTTATTTTTCTCCATAATTTGTCGCAGGCTAAATATATGGTCCATCGTTCCTCTGTTGGGTCTGAATCCGCTTTGGTTTTCATTTAGGTCGTTTTCTATTTTATCGCGTTCAAGATTTTTTTTTTTTTATTGAGTACAAAATACACTCAATGAGAATAAAGGATTGCAAAAGTGCATTAGCACTTGTCCGCAACCTAAATACTTATCCTAAAACATAACTAAAGCTAACAAGATTTAGTGAAGGGGTCCGGCGCAGTCTCAATTGTCCCACATCCCACACCAAACCTACACATTGCCATCAGACCCGCTAAGAGACCTTGAAAACTGAATCGAGCACATCCACAGATAAGTCCTTCACAGTCGCCTCTATCAATTTCCCTCGCGATTTAGAACTTGTTTCTAGTACGGAATCCCGACGTTCTGCACTAAAACAATTTATCACTTTTGCAGCAATATATTTATGGCATCTTTGGCCTATACTCTTCTCACATTGAGGTACTATCACAGATCTAGTTGTATTGCTTCTGGTATTCCTTCCATGCTCTATAGGTAACCATTGATTACTTTTTATGCTGTACTCAATCGCCGATACACAGAATTTTTGCCTCAGATTTAGGACAGTGGTTTCCGCGTATAATAGCTCGGTGGAGTAACGCTTCTCTTTCTTGAGCATCACTTCTAGAATGCAGTTTTGTATTGTTTGGAGTTTTTTTGAAACGTTATCCCGGGCGCCTCCCCAGCCTATTATACCATACCACAATATTGAATCAACGAGGGCATAGTAGATCGTGTACAGTTGATCTAGACTTAATACTAATCGAAGTTTGTAAAATACACATGTCATATATCTTAATTTATGTGCCACATTATTTCGTACATTTTAATACCGACACTTAACAGCGAAATCGGCCTATCCCACTTGTATAGTTATTATTATTATTATGTAGCACTAAGGCCTAGTAGGCTCATGGCTTGTTTCACTGTTTTTTCCACTATTTTTTATCGCCAGTCTTCTCGTGCCAGTTCCTGATACCGCACTGTTCTACATCTTCCATTACTTCCTTTTTCCATCTTGATCTTGATCTTCCTTTTCTTCTTCTTTCTCCTATACTACTTTCCATTAGTTTTTTTTTTGGAATCCTGCTGTTGTGCATCCTTGTTACATGCCCTAACCAACTCAGCCTTTGTCCTTTCACTATAGCTATTATATCTGTGTCGTTGTATAGTTCCTGTAGTTCTTTATTGGTTCTTCTTTCCCATGTATCCCCTACTTTCTTTCCTCCATACTTCTTCCTGAGCACTTTCCTTTACCATATTCTTAACATGTTGCATTCCGTTGTTCCTATTGTCCAAACGTCACTAGCGTATGTTGCAATTGGCTTTATAATAGGGATGTGCGGTACGATCCGATATTTTGAAGTACCGGTACTTTGTCTTCCGATACTCGATATTTTGTACCGGTATTTCAGTCAGCGATCCAATCCAATACGATTTATTTCCGGTCAGTATCGGATCGGCAGGACCGATCCTGGATTTTTGCCGCCTGTCTAGAAATAATTCATCTTTTGACTATATAATGAAATTTTTTATTTTTAATATAAAAAGTTTTAAAACTATAAATTTTGAAAAAACCAAAGGAAAAAGGTCCAAAATATGCCCTCTTTCTTCAAGGGTAAAAAACCTAAGCCATGTGCAAATATTACTTTTATTGAACTAACAGTTATTGAAGTCTTAAAAATGGTCGCACGTAGATAACTTTCAATAAGTCATTTTCAGCTTCTACAAACGCAAGAACAAAAATCAAAACAAAATGATATTGCTGAGCCGAAATGTTTCTGTTTAATCTGTGGACGTATTACGCTTCGGATTTCGACTGGTACAGCAAAATTGTAATTAATGAGTTCTAAAATAATGACTAATTCTGGTGAACTCTCATGTATCCCAACAAATTTTATGGTGATGATTAAATATCCAAAGAGATAAAGAGAACTTCATATTCAGCTTAACTATTTATAACAGCAACAGCAACTTCTCACTAGGATATCGCAGCGAAATTCGGTAAATCCCCGAGAAAAATTTTATACCCGAGATCATAAAAAATTGTGCCTATAAGGCAATTGCCACAATTGTGTCACTCGTCACTCCATCGCGGTCGCAGTGGGTGTTCGGTAGGGTTGGGCGTACAAAAGAAAAAAAATCGATATTTGAATCCGATAAAAATCAACGAACTTGTTATCGATTTGGTGAAAAATCGGTAGCCAACAAATCGATTTTCAAAAAATTGATATTTCATACAAAGTTCCAGTAGGTAGCAAAATGAATTATTGTCAGGAGAATAAGCAAACAAAAATATAAAAAAAAATAATAAACAGAAAAGTGTTTGTGAACAAAAAATAATCATTCTGATATTACGACATTAATAAAATGTGTTGTTATTCGCACATGTATTTTGCAGTCGGGTGGTAGGACTGGTAGGTCAAGTGATCGAGCGCGCAAATGGTGCATCGTGCACCAAACTGACCATATCTCGAAGAGACAAAACTTGATCGTACAAATTCTGATTAGTTCGGCGTGAATGTTTTGTTCAGTTTTTCTTCTATTTTTTCATTGGAATTTGCATTTATCAAAATAAAATCGATTTCGCACAAACAAAAATCACTTCACCAAAAAAATCGTTTAGTTTGAAATCGATTTAAAAAATCGCAAATTCAACAAAAAAGAATCGATTTACGAAAGTATCGATTTTAATCGCCCATCCCTAGTGTTCGGTAAATTAATTAACAGTTCTGTTTTTATTATCAGTTTTCTTTTATTATTCAGTGAAATTGTGGTTTATATTGTGTTTTTTAAACAAATATGCCACCTTCAACCAGTAACGTTTGGAAAGTATTTATTAAGACAGATTCTGGAGGAAAATGCAGACTGTGTCAGTGTGAAGTTAAACGTTCAGACGGAACTACAAATTTAAGAACAGTTCGAAAACGAAAAGAGAAAAATGGCCATAATTTATTTATTTATAAAAATAACTATATTAAGTGGTATATCGTTAGAATCTTTGAAAAATTGCCTTTTTGCCTTTTTTATAAAGTCATGGCTGACTATGGTTTCCATTAGAAAAAACACAAGTTTGTGTCATAACTCAAAAATTATAGCTTAAATAAAAAATTTGGTTGGATTATGTTATTAACCACATAATTGTCTACAACTTTTTTCTTTACACATTTTTTCTAAAATTAGTAATAACAGAGCTATAGCCACCGAACGAAATTAGAAAAAAAAAATTTTTTGCGAAATATCTAGTAGGCTTGCAATTTTTTTCAAAAAACAAAAAGCTCATTAAATTGAGCTCGTAAAACTGTAATTCTTTCCCCATTTAACCGTCTCTCTATCTCCAATACTTTTCTAGATCGCCATGCTAAACATTCAAATAAACTCACCCTGTATACTTTTAATGTTTCAGTTATTATATTTATGTTAGTTTTAAAGTTTTTGAGCGTTTATATGTATACTATTTAATAAATGTATTTCTAATACTGATTTTTCAATTGTTGATTTCTTGATTGTTACGCCACTATTATAGCTAAACTTCTATTTGCTATACTAGGACTCGAAGTGTGGCATAAATAAATTTAGAAAATATCCCGGATCGATTGTGTACCGGTATTTCATGTACCGGTACTTTTGTATACGGTACTGATCCGAACCGGTACTTGTAAGTCGATACGATACGATACGATAGTACCGGTACTTTTCGGTGTATCGAACATCCCTACTTTATAATGGTTTTGTATATTTTTACTTTTAGCTTTCTCAATAAATTTTTATTGTGCATACAGTTATTAAATGCCCGTATACACCTGTTTCCTGCCATAATTCTTCTCTGAATTTCTTTTCTTGTATGAGGTGTTCTATAAAACTCTGTACCTAGATATATGAATCTGTCCACTTCTTCGAAGTTGTATATCCGCTTTTTGTTCGTTGTTAAGGTTAGTCTGTTGGTGTTGTTGTACTCTTGATCTGTCCATGTCATGTATTTTGTTTTCTTTTCGTTTATACTAAGTCCAATTGTCTGTGCTGCTTCTTCTAGTTCCAGGACTGTGGTTGTCAATTCCTCCTTGCTTCTCGATAAAATTGCTAAGTTGTCCGCAAACGCTAGGCATTGATGTTTTTTATGGTACACTAGCCCTGTTCTATTTATCCCTGCTTTCCTAAGAGCGTGTTCTAGTGCACAGTTGAACAATATTGAGGACAGTTGGTCGCCTTGCCGCAATCCTTCATGTACGTCAAACTTTTCTGACATTTTCTTTCTAACTGTTACCTTGTTTGCTGTTTGTTTGAGGGTTAGTTTTGTAAGTTTTCTGCTTATCCCTAGCTCTTCCAGTGCTTTGAGCAGTACTTTCCGATAAAGCCTTTGTGAAGTCTATGAACATTACAAATGTTTCTTTCTTATACTCATAGCTTTCGGCTTGAATTTCTCTCAGTGCGAACAGTTGGTCTACGACCTAAATCCGCACTGGTATTCGCCTATCTCATTTTCTGCTTCCATCTTGAGTTTGTTCTTCAGGTGTGTCGCGAAGGTTTTGTAAGCTATTCTGTCTCCTTTCTTATATATCGGTATCAGCACCGCCTCATTCCATTGTTGTGGGAGTTTTTCTTGGGTCCATACTTGTTTGATCAGTTGCCATATCCACTTAATCAGTTGTTCTCCACTGTGTTTATATAATTCCGCATGTAGTGCGTCGCTTCCGGGGCTTTTGTTGTTTCGGAGGTTGTTTATTATCTCTTCAAGCTCATCTAGGGTTGGTGGGTCTTTGTTGTTTTGGTTGGGTTCTTCTCCAATTTCTTCTTTTTCCTCGCTTTCTTTGCTGGCGTCTGCTTAACATTTAACTCTCTGTCTACTTAACATTTAACCCTCCGGTTGACGGGTGGATTCAGAATCACACCATTCGACGGGTTGGGTCTCTCAGACCCAAACTGTGTTTTATTTTTTTCCCCTAATAACACATTAACATGCCCAGTTTCTGGCATGCACTGCTAAGAGTAAAAATAGTTGTGAAAAAAACCATTAATTTGGGAGTTTCCATTTATTAAAAAAAAGTTACATGTAATGCAAGTTTTCAAAAGAAATTATAAATTGAAAAAACGGAAATGACAATAACAATAACATACAATTATTTGTAAAGTATATGGCTGAGTAAGTGTAAAAAAAATATAAAATGAGTGTACATAAATTTGACACACAAAATATTGAATGGAAAATTTCGTTAATCAAATTTTGCCACACAGTCGGTGCAGCATGGTTTTGTGTGTTCCAAATAAATACAGGAACCACAAAACAAGTTCATAAAGAACGGGGATTCCCCTCCAGAAAATCAACTATTTAGAGTAAGAAAGGTAAATCCCCTAAACTCGAGATAAAAGTTTGCTAATATGCAAAACACGCAGAAACGATAAACAATTGAAATTCAGGTACTTACCCGTATGTAAAAGATTCTGCGTGAATACTTAGAAACCAGGGGAAGGCCCTAAGAATGTTTTATGCCTAAAAACGGCACAAAATTAGTCCCTTTACGAAATACGAAAAAATAAATTGTAGGAAAAAAACTTACACGAATACACGGTTTGGGTCTGACAGGCCCAAAGCCCTTCTGGCTGCCTAGCGACATATGATAAAATTAAGACAAATTAAGAAAAACATGTCTTTATTAAAGTTAGGAAGGTACCAAAAAGCTAAAGAAATTAAAAAAATTATTTTAAAAAATACAACAAAAAATATATTTGCCTGGGCCTCACAGACCCAGCCCGTCAACCGGAGGGTTAAGAATTCATTGAAATGGTCCTTCCATAATTACTTTCCCATACCCATAGGTATAGGGAAGTCTTGGAATCATGAAAATTTTGGAAATCGAGATTTTCACAGAAATATCTGTTTTGGGCCTCTAGGAACCCAAAAAAGTGGTTTTTAAAAAATGTCTGTCTGTGTGTGGGTGTGTGTGTGGGTGTGTGTGTGGGTGGGTGACGCTCCTACAGCCGAAAGTATTGCTCCGATTTTGATGCGCTTTGGAATGCGGGGGTGTATCGAAAATTCATCGACAAAATAAGCTTTTCAAAAAAATCCGAAACCGGAAGCGGAAGTTACGCATGTTTTTTTGGTATCACTGTTTTCGTGATTAAAAATTTGAAAATTTTATCGCGGATAACGATAGACGGTCATAAGACAAATCTGTTAGTTTTTTGCCGAACTCGCTAGGTTTAAAATGAAGGGCGCTATGATTTTTTGAAAATTTTGAGTTTAACGCCGTATTACTCAAAAACGGATGAATCGATTCAATTGATTTTTGTTTTCTGAATAGTATATGAAGGCTAACATGAGGTGATATAAAAAGTGTTTTGAAAAATATTAAGGGGCCTAAATTACAAATTTTCAAAATTTTGGAAATTTTCTAAAAATCATTTCTCAAAAACTGCCCACAGGAATTTGTTTAAACTTCATACACTGATAGACCCCGAAAAGGGCTATCGATCTGTTTTTTAAAGAATCTCATGAATTATCTGTGGCGCCCTCTACGAAGCTTTGAAGTTTGAAAATTTAAACCCCTTTAATAAACTAAACAAGATAGGTAGCTGGGGTTTTCACTGGATTGCTCAGTGCATAATGGAGCATATGAATATGCAAAAAAATATTACACTCGTGGATATATGTAAGCGCACCGGCCCCCTCCCCCCTCTATTTTTGAAAAATAATTTTTTTATTCTAACGGTTGTTATATTTTTGCGTCAAAGAATCTTTTTCCGCGAAAATAAAAAAATCGATTTTGTATGCCCTAGAAAATATAATTTCCAGGTACTTAGAAAATTTCACCTCGGTGCTACAGCCGTTTTGAGGAAAATAATACATAAACTAGCACAGTGGCGGCTTGTCCACTTGGCGCCATCTACAGAAGCTCGGTGGTCACGTTTTGAACTACACATCTTATAACATAAAATCGTAGCTCTCTTTGTTTGCGTGTAACTATGTTTGTTCGCTATCTCCTCCGAAGATACTGGACCGATTAAGTTGTACGATGGCTTAAAAGTTTGCTAATTTTCAGACTTATTTAATTAACTTCTCTAGGCAGCAGTATAATTTAATTAACTTCTCTAGGCAGCAGAGCGGAGCGCCTATCGCTGTCTACTATTAGCTCGGGTGCGCGCATTATTCAAACAGGAGAGTGTGGTTCTGCGGTAAGCGTGCTGGCCTATCACGCGGGAGCCCCGGGTTCGATCCCGTCGATGCATCTTTTTTTAAAATTTATATTAATGAATCTCTCTTAATTTTGCGAACCGAAACGTAGTTCGGGTGACTCACTAGTTCTTTTATATTTACCCGCAATTTACGTGAAAGTGTAAACGCTTATCACGGTGAAGACGTGAGTCATCGAGTTGAAATTTTGATATGTTGTAAAGACTGTTGAATAAAGACGATATGGACAGTTTCCAGTATGGGAAAGTCCAGGGAGGTAGTCACGTCCACTTTTTCTAGTATGTTTTCATGCCCTCCAACCAGTTCTCCGTTCTTGTTTTTGTAGAATATTGGATTTGGTTTGAATCCTTTTCCTCGTCTTTTCAGCTGTTGGTACAGATTCCGTGTGTCGTTATTTCTATAACAATTTTCTATGCCATTTATTATTTCTTCTTTTTATTTTTTTTTCTGTTAATGTTTTTTTGCATGCATTTCTTTGTTTCATGTAGTCTTCCCTTGCTTGTTCTGTGTTTGTTTTTAGCATTGCCATTCTTAGTCTGCTCCTCTTATGTATTTCTTCCTCGCATTCTGCATCGAACCATTTTTTGTTTGTTTGTACGTTGTTGTCTCGTTGTAATCTCGCGCTCTCTTCCATTGCTCCACTCAGTTCTCTCCATAGTTGCTCTATATTGTCGGATTTCTGTATTGTTTCTAGTCTGTTATTTAGGTTTGCCTGGTACTCCTTTTACAATCCTTAAGTTTGCTTTTATCATTTTTAGTTTTTCTCTGTTTCTTTTTACTTGTTTGAATTTTATACCGAGTAGGAAATGGTTTGAATCTGCGTCTGGTTCTCTTAAGCTTTGTGTATCCGTTATGCATTTTTCTTTGTTTTTTTTTTGAGGACATGATCTATTTGGTTGGTATATGTGCCATCTGGTGCTCTCCAGGTGCCCTTGTATATATCATTTTTCTTGAAGTACTTTTTATTCTCATGGCTTTTTTTTTTTAGCTAAGTCAATTAGCAAATGCTCATTTTCATTTGTATTTTCGTGTTTGCTGTATTTGCCTATGGGTGGTCTATAGCACTCTTCCCTCCCTATTTCCGCATTTGCATCTCCTATTACAATTTTAAGGTCGTATTTAGGTATTTTTTCATATTCCTCGTCTAGTCTAGCTTAAAAGTCTTCCTTTATACTTATTGCTTGTACCTCAGTTGGGGCGTGTATTTTTAATATCGTTACTTTCTGGTATTTTCCTCTTATTCTTAAGTAGCACATTCTATTTGTTATTGGCTTAAATTCTATTACTGCTGATTTGTACTCTTTGTGTTTGTCTATCTCATTGATTTCGTTTCCCTTCTGCTTCGTTTCTTGTATCACTAGTATCCCTATTTTATACTTTATCATCTCTTTTATTATTTGTTTCAAGGCTCCTTCGTTGTATGTTCCTCTTACATTCCAAGAACCTAGTCTTAGTTGATCTTCTAGTTTATGTGGGTGATTATTCTTTCCAGCGTGTACTGATTTTCTTTCGTAATTCACTTTTATCATGTTTCTTCTTTCGCTGCTTGCCCTAATATTCAATTCAATGGCTTTTTTCTTCCATGCTTCATTCTCTTTCCTGCTGGAGCTCTTATTTCTTACCTGCATGATTTCCTCCGTGTAATATACCCTTTTTAGTTTTTTTCCGACGGTTTTTGCCTTTGTCGTTTTTACTACCTTTTACAATAAAGAACGTATTGGATTCACCCCAAAAATTCGAAATTGAGTTTTCAACAGATCTTCACGTTTTAGGGACCCCTGATCCCAAAAAACATTTTTTTTTCATTGGTCTGTCTGTCTGGCTATGTGTCTGTCTGTGAACAGAATATCTCAAAAACGAAAAGGGGTATGGCATTGAAACTTCATATATAAGTTTTGTGTACTATGTAGATGAGACAGCAAGCTTTTGAAGAAAGTCGCATAACCGGAAGTAGGTGTTTACTCTTGTGATTTTTCAGTATTTTTATTTTTTCAAAAACGGTTTTAACGATTTTTAACTCCTATTTTAAATAGAACACCCGGTATATTATTGCATTTTTGAATTCAGCTTAAAATTCTAGAGAAAATTTGTCTCTTCAACTAATGCTTTGTTTTGTACCGTTTTTGTAGAATTTGTAATTTTTGAAAAATTTTGAAAAATGCTTAAAAATTAATAATCAAATTTTTGGCTAATTATAAGATCACTGTAAAAGGAAGTTGTGTGCGTGTATCACACCAGATTTTTCTGTTAATCTTTCCTCCTATGCATTGCATCCTTTTCTGCCTGTATTTCTTCTTCAAGTTTTTTTATCTTTTTATTAAAACTACTTAGTTCTGACACGCTCTTCAGTAGCTCTTCTTGATTTTTTTCTCAATTCGCGTTGCATTTGTAGTTGGTTTGCCTGCATTTCTAATAGCATTTTCTGTATTATCGCTTCCGACTCTTGCTCTTCCATTTCTAGACATGTTGAATAGTGTGACTAGTCGTGTATGGTAGGTCTTTACGTGTGGATGCTTTCCTTTAGGATATTTGCGGTCTGCAATTTCGATTTAGGAATGGGCCAATCGTGGTCGGCGTGCTGTGATGTTGTCGGGCGTGGCTGTGACGTAGATTGTGACATTTTCGAAGTTTTCACTTTTCTCACTACTTGATCAGTAACTTTGTTATGTTACTTTTGTTCCTAAATTGAGCTCGGTTTTTGCAAATTATTTCCGCAACTCGGACACTTTCCCTTGTTAGTTATTTTTAGCACTTCTAAATTACACTTCACTATGTTTAGCACTTCCAAACACTTTTAAAACACCGTTTGTAGTTGGGTCAAGGCCGCGGCTGACGATCATGATGTTTCCCCCCACTTGTATAGTAAATAACTATTATTGCCTGTCACTTTGACATAACTTAAAATATCTGTATTTTGTACTCTTTCAGTACATTTAAATCGAGTATAATAATTACCATTAATTAGTTTTTTAGCCCACTCATCAATTATTAGAACATAATTCACTTTCCTCTCAGATTGGGACGTGCGTTTTAGTTATTTTTGATTCCATATATTTTATGGTCAAACCCTATATCTAGTATGTAACTTTCTTTCAATTAAATTAAACCTTGATAGTTTAGCAGACAGTCCACTGCAAAATACCCAATGAACAACCTATTTATCATTTCTTGAATGGTTTACTGTATGATACTGCTACTGATTTCAACCACTCTTCATTCAACAGGCCTCTGTGAAATTCCCCTAATACACTTCAGTAATCCACATCCACATCTTTGATTAATCCAGGATGTTGGTCCCCTAAACTTAGTTACTAAATTTATGTAATTACATGGTTACTTCTGTCAAATTGCATACAATACATTATTAGAATTTCAATAATATAAAATTATTATATTCCGTAACTTGAGTTACAGTCATCTTTTATAAGAACGAACATAAAACAATGTTTTCCAAATAAAGCAATCACAAATCAAGTCCCATATTAATTGCGCTGTGTGTAGGTGCAGTCCAGAGTACATGCAATTTTTAGTATTGGGTGCACTCCAAACCACGATTGTCATTGATTTGACGTTAACACATATATTGTTGTAATCTATTGTCGATACAGAGTATTATTACAATAGCAACAACTGCAAATAACCTAACAAGCTCGACGGGTCTAATCCATGTTTGTAATTTTACCCTACAGCACTTCTACAGCCCGAAACTATCTTTTCTAGATTAATTAATAGGTAATTTGAGGTCCGATTCTAGATTTTCCCCGTTTGGAGTGCAGCGAATATTAAAAATTGCGTGCACTTTGGAGTGCACCTAGACATTGTGTATTAATTATATAACTGAACTTGTATTATCATATACCTTGCAGTCTAAATAAAGTATCAATTATTATTTTATGATTCTTTGATTATAAGTACATTATCATGACAGTATTTATGTCAGATTGTTTATAATTAATCAATAATAATTTTTCAGTTCCGGTTGTGGCCCTATTTGTGCTGAAAGATCTCTTCCGTTTAAGTCCCCTATTATGATTAATCTTTCTAGGGAGCTTTTCACTATATCTGGTAGTGCTTCCCAAAATATATGTATTCTTGATCTCTGCTTTCTTGTTTTCATTTGATCCATATGTTAGTATAATTTCTTCTTTTTTCAGTTCTAATTAAAATTCAACCTTAAAACCTTTTCCGGGGGAACTCCCAATTCTTTATAAATTTTCTTATGTCCTTTATTATTCATCATACACCTGTATGTTGCTTGTTTTACCCTGCTCAGCAGCACTAAATATTTATATTTAATCTCGTATCTCAAATTTATTCAATGACAAGATTATTTTGTTTTGTTTTACATTAATTTTGCTGGGAATTATCAGAATTTGTCTTATTCGCTTAAAATGTTAAGGCCTTAACATGAAAGATGCAACTATACTAAACAATTTTCAATTTTTAACGCATAAAATTAAACAGTGTAGGCAACGAGCATTCTGACTTGTAAGCAAACAAATGTGCTAGTTGTAGGAGTATGATTATCAATACAAAACTAATATGCAATACCGGAGACATCATAACTGACATTGCTATTGTTTCAATTTCAGGTACTTCGTATTAGTAGACAATGGATCGTTAATTGGCTTTAAAAACAAACCAGATGTGAACTCAATGGGAGATCCACTCAACAATTTCACCGTCAAAGGATGTCAAATTATGTCGACAGATAGACCGAAACCGTACACATTCATCATTAGAGGCTTGCAATGGACCACTGTTATAGAACGAATGTTTCACGTAGATGCCGAGAAGGAAAGGTTAGTTTGAAAATGTTTTGAATTTTTCTTAATTCAGGTGCAGATAGAAATCATTTTGTAAAGGGAATGAGATGTTCCTTTTTTGGAAAAACTTACAGTAACAAGATAGTAGATGAAGAATAAGACATCCAAAATAAACATGAAAGTTCACAATTAAAAATTAAAAGGAAATTTGGTGTTTTGTAGATTTGGCAACATTCATTTCCTGTTGCCCTTGCTGTGAATGGCAGTAATTTAAAATTGTTTTCATTTCTGACCAATTATGTACTGTAGACAACAGTAATCAATCTAATAATTTCCCAATGTTAATTTGTCTATGTCTGATAGTTGGTGACATACTGTATAAGTGTTTTGATGTGCCTAATCAACTACAATCGTACAATTTACAAAACCACAATGGTGTGAGCATTAACAGTAACCATCTTGTATACAGCGGGTTTCTGGAATTGATACGCAGTACTAATAGAAATGTTTAATTACGAAAACTTAAAATGGTAATAATGTTTATGGTTTAATGCAACTATTTCTTAAAAATATATGATCTTATTAAGCAGCCAATATAAATGGCTGCTGTAAGGTTGTATTTAGAAAGATGCAGTTTATTAACATCTTTTATATGTTTTCAATTGTTTTTACTTCCACGTACTATCAGTCTATAGAAAATAAGCCACTGCTGCCAACCATCTTTAAGTTACTGTGGGCCTTATAATTGATCTATAAATTCTTAGTTTTGTATTCCTACATACAGGGGCGGATGGGCCATAAGACGAACCGGGAAATTTCCCGGTGGGCCGGCTTTTCAGAGGCCCACAGGGCCGGTGGCTGTAAGTACGTCTAAGTGATCTACCAACCTATCTTCATAAACATGTACTTACCGAAAATAAAGAACCGGAATGAATTTTTCATTTTCTTAACAAATTTTTGTATGATTTTTGTACATGTTTTTCGGTATTTTACACTATTATTTGTCTATATAATTAATCAGCAAAAAATTGAGTTTTTATATTTCTTCTTTAGTCTGCCCATAAATAACTCTCAAACTTTTATGTTTTGTGTATTTTGTGGTAATTAAGATAAGTCACGCGTCACGCGCTATGAATTGCTTAATATTAGATTTTATGAAATGAGAGGGACAAATTCAATTTTTGACTAAAAAAGAAAGAAGTAAGTACCACCAGCGATTAGAAATATTTAGTTTTCATACGGCTACGGAATCATTCGGTCACAGAAATTTAACGTATAAAACTGTGTAAGAGCAAGCTTAAAGTGCTTTGTGTTTTGCGTGTGTTATTTACTCTAATTATTCGAATCGGACTTAAGGTAATTAAAATAACAAAACTTGTAAAAAAAATTAATAAAAATATGGTTTAGGTTTATCCATTATCGCCGTATTATAATAAATTATATATATATAATAAATCATTAAAAAATGGAGAAAGAAAAACTGAAAGGAGGAGCGGAGAAGCTACGCGAAAAGAGAAAGAAGGCAATAGAAGCGGAGGCACACAAATCAAAAAACATTAAATTTATATTTGAAAAACTAGCCTCTTCTTCTATTATTAGTGAACCGCAATCATCTCAAAAATTATCGGAAAAAAATTGTTTTGTTTTCTGAATCCGTAAGTTCTCAAGTTGAAACAAAAATACAAAACGAAGGTGAAAACCAAGCGTCCACGTCTACTGCTTTAACAACTTCTTGTAATTTTCAAAGCATTGCAAAAACCAACGAAGCAAAATCAAGCTTTCAATCCGCAATTAATATTACTGATAGTCACTATGACAGTTATTTTAAATAGCCAAATTTGTACGATATTCAATTTTTTTAAATTTCATCCTAGACAACCAGCTTTAATAGAGTTTTTTAATCGCGAAAAAACCTTCAAAATAAAAATGGCACAGTAAGGAACTGGCTAACATACAATGAAAAAACTTTTAAGTTGTTTTGTACTGTATGTCTAGTATACTCAAAGCACGAAAATCGATTTTTTCTTGGTATGAATGACTTTTCGCACACTTATCAACGAATTCAGGGCATGAAGTAAGCAGTGAACATGAACATTCCGTTAGAGCATACTTTATGTGCAAGAATCAAAAGGATATTTCCAATTTGCTTCTTTCATCTACATTAAATATCAGACAGCAGCAAATAAAAAAAACGACGAGTATTAGAAGTGATTATTTCCTTCATATCCATAATAATGCGTAATCACCATGGTTTCTGTCAGTTTAATAATGACTAAAATTCAAACGTCAACATTTAACCGCGGTTAAATTTATGTCAAAATTTAATCGCTTGTGCATAATTTTAACGTGATTATTAAAGGTGCTTCACCAACTATTTACTCAGGAAATAATTACGCCGAACATCCCGCGTGCATGTAAACTAGCCTGAATAAATTTTGACGATTTACTGTCACAATGTTTTGCTCAGTAATAATGTATTAAGGGCAAATGCTTTTGCCGGTAAAAATGTTTTACGAAAGTATTTTGTTTTGGCAATGTCACAAGACAAACTAACTTGATCAAATTCCCTAGCCGAAGGCGAGGGAATTTGTCAAAGTTAGTTTGTCGAGGGGCATTGCCAAAAAAACAACAAATCGTGAGTAAAACATTTGCCGAGCAAAATCATGAGCCCAAAATACATTTTGTAGACTATTTCCCAAATATCGTTTCATTTTGACATTTATACTGATGCGCAATGACAGTTTAAATGGGGTTTCTTAAATACCACCTTGATTAAAGCAACATATTTGGTGGTTGCCGTGGATGCAAGTGGCAAAAGAAACTGACAAAATCCCAAGGGAAAATTTCGATTTTTTGCCACTACAAAAACACACGATTGGTTGAATTTTGAAAAAGCATGGCTTTTCATTGGATAATTAGAGATGTGGGAAATAGTCTGAAGAAATATATCTCGTAAATTTTCCGCTTCAAAATCCCTCGTTCTGCGCACTCGGGATTCTTGTTGAGCGGCAAATTTACTTGGCAAATTTCTTAGCAAAACATTCTGACAGAAAACGTCAAAATGTAATCGGCTATTTTAATGCACTTGGGATATTACTGTTGATTATAAACATTATAAAACTTATTGGAAAACGCGGATTAAGTTATAGAGGAAAGAAATATGAAGCTGCATATACTTTAACTGATCCCACATTGGACCATGGTAACTTTTTGGAATTAATATTGTTAGTAAGTATATATGATGTACACTTAAAAGAACATTTAAATGAGGTCATCGAAAAAAACAAAAATATCCATGAAAAAGGACAACAACGTAGATATGGATCATTCGTAAGTTTATTATCTAAAACAACTGTAAATTCAATATTGCAAATGCTCTATTTAATTTTAAAGGAAAAATGCGTAACACCCTGTAAATGTATATTTTAGCCATATCCGGAAATTAAAAAAGGGCCGACAAATATTATTTCCCGGGCCGCTAAGATGTTGCCCATCCGCCCCTGCCTACATACGTAATTTGACTTCATCAGTGTTATTAGGCTGCCCATTTTTTTATTCCGTTTTGCAATTCTAACCCTTAACTCCAACTCTTCTCTCGCTTTTTCTTCGATTGTTACTCCCAAATATACAAACTTACTAACTTTCTCAATTTCATACTCCATCCCTCCCTGTGATCTCCATCGTCGGTGTCTTTCTATGTTCTGCTGCGTGTCCCCCATTACCATGAATTTTGTTTTGTCCTGGTTTATTTTCAGACCGAACTTTCCTGCTTCCGCCTCTAACCTTTTTATAATTCTTAACATTTTCTTTTTTGTTTTAGTTATTAAAGCGAGAACGTCAGCAAAAGCTAAGCATTGATTCTCGTTATTAAATATTGTTCCTTGTGTTTTATGTTGCTATTTCTAACAACTTTTCCAAGACTAGATTGAAGACTTCTGTTGACGGGGGGTTTCCCTGTCTAAGCTCCCTGTTTACTTCAAATTCCTCAGATTTAATTCCCTTCCACGCTATTTTGTTTTTTGTATGGGTGTCATTTTTAGTAATCTCGCTAACGCTGTGGGGATCCCTAGTTCGTTCAGGGCCTGGTACATTTTAGCTCTGTTTATCGTA